>BQNB010018931.1:12622-63633 GCA_026074375.1 Tanacetum coccineum | reverse complement strand
TCAAGAGTTACTTGTATATGTTTGAGATACATGCCCTAATGCGATTAAACCTAGTGTGAAAAAGGTTGCTGTTACACCCAAAAATAATGTCAAGAAAGTTAGGTTTGTTGAACCTCTCACATCCTCAAGCAACATTAAACAGGTAGAGTCATCGAACACATCAGATTCTAACACACCTGTGTTTTCTTCTATAGGATTGAAGTGTTCTACTATCAAATCCTATTGGCAATAAAATGAATGATAGGATCTCGCAAACACCAAGTAGGAACATGAAGAATAAAGTAGAAGCCCAACCTAGGACAGTTAATAAAAAGAATCGTGTTGTTGAATCTATTCGTGATATTACTGTTAAGCATTCACTATTAAATGAGAATTCTGAACCTAATTGTGTTACTCGCAAGAAACCTATGTTTGATGGTGTTCATGATATGTGTATTCTTGATTTTGTGGAAAATGTGAATAGCCGTGCTAAATCTGCTAAGAAACATAAAAAACAAAATATTTGGAAACTTACAGGTCATGTATTCATGGAAGTAGGACTTAAGTGGAAACCAACAGGCAGAACTTTTACTATAGTTGGTAATTTGTGCCCTTTAACTAGGATCACTTCAGCTAACGTAGTGCCTCCTAAGAAAACCACTTTCGACTCAGTTAAAACCCAAAAACCAGAGCTTAAAGTCTATAGCAGGAAATCTAAAATGTTAAAAATATAGGTTCGAGTAAAAAAGCTAAGATTGTAGAATCTAATAATGCTAACCACTCGAAACCCAATCATACTTGGGGATCCAATGCTATAGATATTCCATATTCTTCTTCTCTTGTCATGACAGGTTGTCCAGATTGTTCTCTGCTATCTGAACTCTGGATGTTCGAAACACATGACAGGGAACCGCTCTCAGCTCTTGAACTTTGTTAGTAAATTTCTGAGTACAGTTAGATTCGGGAACGACCATATTTCAAGGATTATGGGGTATGGTGATTATCAGCTGGGAAATGTTACTATTTCAAGGGTATACTACGTCGAGGGGCTTGGACATAACTTGTTTTCGGTTGGACAATTTTGCGACGCGGATCTTGAAGTTGCATTTCGGAAAAACACTTGCTTTATTCGTAATTTAGAAGGTGTTGATCTACTTTCCGGATCCCGAGACACAAATTTGTACACAATTTCTCTTGATGACATGCTTAAAACATCTCCGGTCTGTCTTCTATCCAAAGCGTCAAAGACTAAGAGCTGGTCATGGCACCGTCGGTTATCTCATCTCAACTTTGGTACTATTAACAAGCTAGCTAAAGATGGTCTTGCACGAGGCATTCCAAGGCTTAAATTTTAGAAAGATCATCTGTGTTCAGTATGTGCATTAGGAAAAAGCAAGAAATCCTCTCATCAACCTAAAGCTGAAGACACTAACCAGGAGAAACTATATCTTTTGCATATGGATTTGTGTGGCCCGATGCGTGTGGCAAGTATTAACGAAAAAAGGTATATCTTAGTGGATTGTCGACGATTACTTCATAGGTTTACTTGGGTCAGATTTTTGAGGACAAAAGATGTAGCCTCTGTTGCATCAGTAAATGATCAAGAATATTCAGTTCGTTTGAATACCAAGTCCGTAATGTTCGAACAGTTAATGGAACCGAATTTGTCAATCAGACACTTCGTGAATTTTATGAAAATGTTGGCATCTCGCATCAAACATTTGTTGCCCGCATTCCTCAGTAGAACAGCATGTCGAAAGGCGAAACCGCACTCTTATAGAAGCTGCCCGTTAGAATGTAAATATTTTCTAAAGCTCCTTATTTTTATGGGCCGAAGCAATCAACACAGCCTGTTACACCCAAAACCGTTCATTAATCCACCGCCGATACAACAAAACTCCATATGAGCTTATGCATGCTAAGGAAATGGGATTTATCTTTCTTTTTCTGTAATCTTCTTTGGCACCTATTATTCACTACCAATGACAATGACGACTAGGTAAATTAGATGCAAATAGCTGACATTGGTATTTTCGTTGGTTACTCGCCCGCAAAGAAATTGTGTTCAGATCTACACAAAGAACCAAATAATTATTAAAAAATTCATGTGACATTTGATGAGCTAACAGCTATGGCTTCTGATTCAGTTCAGGACTCGGGCTTCAATGTATGACTCCTACAACATCCAGTTCAGGACTCGTTCCAAACCGTATTTCTCAACAACCTTGCATTCCACCAAATAGAGATTATTAGGATCACTTGTTTCAACCTATGTTCCATGAATACTTCACTCCTACACCAATTGCTATTACTCCAGTTCAAGAAGTTATTGCTCTGAGAGCTGTGGATTTAGCCGATTATCCTGTGCAACTTCCATTGACCAGGATGCTCCATCATCAAGTACTCCATCAACACAAGAACACGAACAATCTCCAAAAATTTCTCAAGGTTTTTAAGAATCACCAAAAACACAAATCTTTCGTAATGATCCACTTAATGAATCTCCTCATGAAAATTCAACTTCTCAAGGGTCATCATCGAATGTGAGACAAACCCACACTCCATTTGAACACATTGGTAAATGGACTAAGAATCATCCTATAGCAAACATGATCGGCGATCCTTCTCGCTCTGTCTCTATGAGAAAGCAACTCTAAACTGACGCCATGTGGTGTTTCTTTGATGCCTTCCTAACTTCTGTAGAACCAAAGAATTTCAGACAAGAAATGACCGAACCGTCATGGATCGATGCAATGCAAGAAGAAATTCATGAATTTCAAAGATTAGAAGTTTTGGAATTGGTGCCGTGTCTAGATAAAGTGCTTTTGATCAAACTAAAATGGATTTATAAGGTCAAGACGGATGAATTTAGAGGGGTACTAAAGAATAAGGCTAGACTAGTTGCTTAAGGATTTAGGCAAGAAGAGGGAATCAATTTTGAGGAATCATTTTCACTGGTTGCTAGAATAAAGGCCATCCGTATCTTCGTAGCAAATGCCGCTCATAAGAATATGACGATCTACCAAATGGACATCAAAATGGCTTTTTTAAATGGAGAGCTCAAAGAAGAGGTCTACGTTTCTCAACCAGAAGGATTTGTTGATCAGGATAACCCATCGCATGTGTACAAACTCAAAAAGGCCCTCTACGGTCTCAAACAAGCACCACGTGCATGGTACGACATGCTGTCAAGATTCCTAATCTTACAACAATTCTCCAAAGGTGCAGTTGATCCAACACTCTTTACAAGGCAAGCTGGGAATGACTTATTACTAGTACAAATTTATCTTGATGATATAATATTTGCATCTACTAATATTGCCATGTGTAATGAGTTTGCTAATCAAATGAAAACTAAATTCAAGATGTCAATGATGGGGCAGATGTCATTCTTTTTGGGATTACAAATCTCTCAAAGTCCTAGAGGCATCTTTATAAACCAATCTAAATATGCTTCTGAAATTGTTAAAAAATATGGTAGGCTAACTAGTGATTCTGCAGACACATCTACGGTAGAAAAGAGTAAAATGGATAAAGATCTACAGGGGACTCCAATTGATGCTACACTTTACCGTGGTATGATTGGATCCCTTATGTATCTGACATCTAGTAGACCAGACCTTATTTATGCAGTCTACTTATGTGCCCGGTATCAGGCAAAGCCTACCGAAAAGAAATTTAATGCGGTTAAGCAGATCTTTTAATACCTAAAGGGAACCATTAACATGGCTCTCTGATACTCAAAGGATACCGGTATGTCTATGACAGCATATGCAGATGCAGATCACGCAGGGTGTCAGGACACTAGACGCAGTACATTAGGAAGTGCTCAGTTCTTAGGTGACAAACTTGTTAGCTGGTTGTCCAAGAAGCAAAAGTGAACTGCCATCTCGAGTACAGAGGCTGAATATATTTCCTTATCTAGGTAACAGACTATGGCTTTTAATTCAATAAGATTCCTCTGTACTGCGACAACAAGAGTGTGATTGCCTTATGCTACAACAATGTTTAACACTCACAAGCCAAGCACATCGATGTTCGCTACCATTTTATAAAGGAGCAAGTGGAAAATGGAATCGTGGAGCTATACTTTATCCGAACTGAATACCAGCTGGCTGACATCTTCACCAAACCTTTGCCAAGGGAAAGATTCAACTTCTTGATCGAAAAGCTCGGTATGAGAAGCATGTCTCCGAAAATGTTGAAAAGTCTGGCAGAGGAAACAGACGAGTGATGGTGGTAACTCATATCCTGTATCATATGTACATAAGAAAACATAAAAACAAAAAAATATTTTTATTTTATAAAAAAATTTCAAAAATAAAAAAATATAAAAATATAAAAATATATGTATCTCTGGCATGTCTTCTGAAAATCGATAACATTTACGGTTTTATAAATGTCATTCAATAATGATACAGGACTGTAAATGAAGTTCGAGCAAAAGTTCAAAAGCTTTCAAAACATGCCAAAAATGGCTTGCTATTATTTCAGATAGCAACCCGGTCATCATCTTAAAGGCAAGTATTTCAAAAAGAAAACTTGACCTCTCAACGAGAATTTATTCTCGGGCATGGTCTATGTTATGACCATACAAAGGCTTGTGATTATGTTGCATCCCAACCCGTGCTTCCTATATTCCATAAGTGTACGTGTCAGTACGCTTATGTGTCAAAATAAGAGAAATCTTATTTTTCATGGTGTTTGGTTTTCTAAATCAAACAATATTTTATCAGAAAATGCTTTTCAAAGACATTTGACCACTCAAACAATGACTACAACTCTTTAAATAGAAAACAGGTCATTGTTTGAGGGGGAGAAAATGTCAAATATCTTCTTTATAAAATCAGTTTTGTGATAATGGAAAAGGTTTTAAACAATAACGAGTAAACAATTAAAGGGGAGTTAATTAAGTTTAGCTTATGTGAGCCGTAACTATTATGTGTTTATGCCTTTAGGGAGTATATGTGCAAATATAAGTTTCTTGGTATGCTAGTTAAAACATTAGGGACTATTTGTGCCATGTGTTAAACTTTAATTGCCTAAATAAAACTTATATACAAAAATGCGTAGGATATTATACTTAAGGGGGGAAATGTGTCAAAAATAAAACTTGTTTTATAACACACTCACCCCCCGTCACTTTCACACACACACACACTTGAAATATTTCTTTTCCCTCCCATCTTCAAACTCGAAATCGCCACTCCTTGTTCTCCATTTCTAGTCATTTTCTCGCATAAGGTACAACTAATAATATGTTCTACACCTCTTATACAATACTTTCCTCAAAGGAATTGAGATTTCATTCACTTTTAAACTCGAAAACTCTAAATCTTGAATTAGGGTTTGTCAAATCAAAAGTGCGTAAAACTTCAAATTGATTGAGGGGTTTTGTTTGTTCTGATGTGTAGAATACTCGTTCAAATCAGTTTTGTGAATGGTTAACACACGAATGTGCTATGATCAATTTTGTGTGCAAAAATTTAGGTATTGGGAAGATAATGTAATTTGATTGTGGGTTTTGTGTTAACAAGTATGTATATGTATCCTTGAATGTATAGGAGCCTTTAAATATCATCCTTGTTTTGTTGCTTCTTGTATGAATGAATAAAAATGAATAAATGTGCTCGTTTGTGTTCATTCTTGATGATTCTATGGCTCAATGATGTTATAAATGATCCTATGTGGTAAACATCTGAAATGCATGCTGTTTGATCAAGTCTTGATGTATAAAAATCATGTTAGTATCAATGTTGCCTTTGAAGGCGAGTTATCAACTGCCTGTGTAAGGCGAGTTAACAACGCCTTCAGAAGGCGAGTTAACAACTCTCTTCAGAAGGCGAGTTAACAACACCTTCACGAGGCGAGTTAACAACTCCCTTCAGAAGGCGATTTAACAAATCCCTTTAGGAGGCGAGTTAACAACACACTATAGGAGGCGAGTTAACAACACCCTTTAGGAGGCGAGTTATCAACATGATTAAGGAAGCGAATTAACAACATGATTAAGGAGGCGAGTTATCAATCCTATATAGGAGGCGAATTAACAATCCTACTTAGAAGGCGATTTAACAAATCCCTTTAGGAGGCGATTTAGCAATAGATTTTAAAGAATTTTAAGATTGAATTTTTCTGAAGGCAAATTTCAACTCATGTTAGGTAGCTAATTAAAATGGGTTAATTAGGCAATCTAATCAGGTTAAGTAGGCTATATATCAAGGTTCAACAAGGATATCTGAACATGTCTCAGGTTTCCTTATTCTCTACAAGTTAGTTTGAATAGGATTCCCAAAAACACTAATTCAGTTGTCTTAATGCCTTTCATGTTATGCCCAATTAAGTTGCCCTTCAGATGATTTGATCTAATTCAATATTGCTAAATGCCTTAATGAGCCTAATCGTTTGAATGATGTCACAACATGGATCAAGCTTAAGTATTCAAAGGGCCTTATATTGTTTCATATATAAAATTGGTTATATAAATAAACTGTATTGGTCAAACTCTTAGCAGAAACATGAATACTACTCAAGTACAACAGAAAGCCCTTGATGATGCTCTTGTTGTCCCGGCAGACCGTCTTAAGTTCGGGAAGTGCAACATGAGACTAAAGACTAACATAAAGCCAAAATAAGCTACATTTCAAGTGGTGCTAGATGCTCTCGCTCTCACTCCATTCTATCGTACATTCTTGATCACTGCAGATGTTCCTGCTATTTACATGCAAAAATTTTAGGCTATAGTTTTTGTTCATAGTTCATCTATCAGATTTACTATTAACAAGAATAAATTCTCTCTTGATGTTGATATATTCAAATACATTCTCCAGTTTTGTCCTAAAATTCCAAGACAAGTCTTTGAAGACCTCCTACTGGAACAAGACATTCTCTCTTTCATCAGAGATCTTGGGCACACTGGAGACATCACCTATCTCACTGATGTGAATGTTGACTACTTGCATCAACCATGGAGAGCATTTTCTAATGTTACCAACAAGTGCTTAAGTGGTAAAGAAACTAGAATGGACAAGATTCGTCTGTCCCGTGCTCAAATTCTCTAGGGAATGTTCCATAAGAAGAATATTGATTATGTGTATCTACTCTGGGAAGACTTACTGTTCTAGATTGAGTATAAAGATGCTAAGACAAACAAGATGTCATATCCCAGATTCACAAAGATCATCATTGATTACTTCATGTTAAAGGATCCATTTATTTCAAGGAGAAACAAGATGTTTTGGCGCACTGCTCGAGATGATACCCTATTTACTTCTATGAGATGTATCTCCAGACATGAAGATACTCAGGTATATGGTACCATTCTTCCAACGGAATAAACAAATCAAGAAATGTTGGAATCCAAAGCTTACCAGACATACTATCCTTTTACTTCTGGAGAGAAGTCTCCAAAACCAAAGTATATTCGAAAGAAAGCTGATTCATACACATCTCCCAAGAAGAAGTCTGTTTAAGCTACTAAAGGTACCAGACTCAAGTTAAAAGCAAAGGTGGCTAAACCTGACAAGAAGAAGCAACATGTAAAGAAGACAAAAGTAAAAGGTTTAGATGTATTATCTAAGGTTGCCTTAACTGAAGCTGAACAAATTAAGCTGGCTACCAAGAGGATCAAGAAAGACTTTCACATATCACATGAAAGTAGCTTAGGTTATGGAGTTGACACTCAGTCAAAGGTTCCTGTTGAGCGACAACAAAAGACTTCTGGTACAGATGAAGGAACTAGTACTATACCCGGGGTTCCCGATGTACCTCCATATGAATCTGAAAGTAATAAAGAGTCTTGGGGAGATAGTGAAGACGAAGATAATAATGATGATGATGGTGATAATGATGATGATGGTGATAGTGATGATCATGATGATGATAGTGATGACAAAAGAACAGAGTCTGATAAAGATGAGGTTCCTGATTCGAAACTGACTAATGTAGATCAGATAGAACATGAAGAAGAAGAATATGATGATGAATTCTATGAAGAAGAAGAAGAAGAAAACATTGATGATGAAGAAATGATGTATGACAAAGAAGATGATAAGGTTACAAAGGAGCTATATGATGATGTTAATGTGAATTTAGGAAATGAAGATACTGATATGACCATTGCTGATCAAAGTGCCTTAGATCAACAAAATGTTTCTCAAGAATCAGGATTTGAGCATGTAGAGGAAGATGCTTATGTGACACTTACACCTGTAATTGACACACAGAAGACTGGTGATCCAACACAAAGCTCTTTTGTTTCATCTGACTTTAGAAGCAAGCTCTTAAATCTTGATAATCCATCTCTTGCTGACAATGAGATTGCCTCTTTGATGGACACAACAGCTCATCATGCAACAGTAATTCCTAAAATCACATCAAGCTTCACTACAATTGTTCCTCTACCATCTCCTTTCCTTCATCATCTACAACAAGAAACAACACCAACACCTACACTAACAACTTTCTCAACAACAACTTTTACAAATCTAACAGTGACTACTAGAAATTCCTAACTTTGCATCTGTATTCAAGTTTGATCAAAGGGTATTCGCATTAGAATCTGAAATGTCTGAGTTAAAGCAAACAAATCAATTTGCTGAATATGTCTCTTCAATTTTGGGCATTGTTGATAAGTACCTTACTTCCAAGATGAAAGAAGTAGTGGATGTTGCTGTTCAACTACAAACAAACAAGCTTAGAGAAGAAGCTCAAGCTGAGAATCAAGAATTTCTCAATCAGGTAGACTCAACCATGAAGACAATAATCAAGGATCAAGTTAAAGATCAAGTCTCTAATATCATGACAAAGATTGAGAAGTATGTAACCGAATCTCTAGGAGCTGAAGTGTTAGTTAGATCAACTAATCAACCTCAGATGGCTTACGCAGTTGCAGCTTTACTGTCAGAATTTGAACTGAAGAAGATTATCATTGACAAAATGGAGGCCAACAAATCAATAAACAGATCAGACAATCAGAAGAATCTCTACAATGCATTGGTTGAATCATACAACTCTAACAAAGACATCATTACCTCATATGGTGATGTTGTCTTACTAAAAAGAGGACGAGATGATCAAGACAAGGATAAAGACCCCTCCATTGGATCAGGCCGAGGGACGAAAAGAAGGAAATCTGGTAAAGATATGAGTCCTCTAAAGATTCAAGGTCTAAGGAAAAGAAGTCTCCAAGCACCTCCAAAGATGCTTCCCAATCTCAACATAAGTCTTCCGGCAAGTCTGTCCATACAGAGGAGCCAAGTCACACTGTTGAAGACTCAGTCATACAACAAGATCAAGAGTCCGTCATGGGGGACAACGATGAACAACCCGCTGACAAGGAGGTTACCAAAGCTAACTAGTTCAAGAAACTCGAGCGACCTCCAACTCCTGATCCTGATTGGAGTAAGAGACGTCAAGTTGACTTTCGACCAACTCAGACCTGGATAAGTCAAGTTGCACTTGTTGAAGAACCTCCCACTTCATTTGATGAGTTCAATGATACTTCATTTGATTTCTTTGCATTTATCATGAATCGGCTTAAAATTCCAAATCTGACTTAAGAAATTCTAGTTGGACCGGCATTCAACCTACTCAAAGGCATTTGCAAGAGTATTATGGAATTAGAGTACCATCTTGAAGAATGTTCTAAAGCAACAACTGAACGACTTGACTGGTATAACCTCGAAAACAAACTGTATCCGTTCGATCTTAGAAAGCCTCTTCTGTTAATTCAAGATCATCGAGTACGTCAAATTATCCCTAAGGATTACTTTATCAATAAAGATCTGGAATATCTGAAGGGTGGAGACTTAAGCAGACGATAATCAACTTCTGTGACGAAGACAAAGGCTGCTACTTATGAGCTCAAATGGATCGAAGACTTGGTTCACGAATTATGGAATCCTGTAGTGGTGAAATATGATCAACATACTTACTTTCGGCACTTCACACTGGGGTCCCAAATGCCAAAGCTTCTATGGATATGCAAGTAACTTGACTTTGTCTAAAGATGTTTACTCTAGAAGAAGAATCATTGCAGTTACCAGGCTTAAAATCATGAAGAAGTATGACTACGTTCACCTGGAAGAGATCAAAGTTTGTTGAGATGATCAGCAACTATATACGTTTAAAGAAGGTGATTTCAAAAGACTATGTCTACAAGACATTGAAGACATGTTACTTTTACTCGTTCAACAAAAGCTGACCAATCTCACTATCGACGAACGGTATGATTTGAATGTGGTATTACGTATGTTTACCAAACGTATTATCATTCAAAGGCGGGTGGCAGATCTTCAATTAGGTGTCGAAAGTTACCAAAAGAAGCTCAACCTCACTAAACTCGACACATACAGACCGAATCTCAGGAACAAAACCGCATACACTTCATACTCAGACCCTCATGGAATAATATACATGGATCAGTACAATAGAAAAAGATTGATGCGTACTGATAAACTCCACAAGTTCAGTGATTGCATGCTCTATGATGTTCAGACTGCTCTTCACAACATTGCTGCAAGAATAAGAATGGAATACCTGCCAATGAGGAAATGGAGTAACTTAGACAAGAAAAGGGCTCGGGTTATGGTTCAGGATATAGACAAGCAGCTTTATCAGAGGAGGTTGATGCGGAATCTAGAGAAGTTCTTTTTTTTTTTGTGTTTTTGTTTTTTTGAAGTTGTGTTTTGTTTTTTTTTTTTTGTTTTTTTTGTTTTTTTTTTTTTTTTTTTTTTTTTTTTTTTTTTTTTTTTTTTTTTTTTTTTTTTTTTTTTTTTTTGTTTTTTTTTTTTTTTCTTTTTTTTTTTGATGTTTTTTTTTATTTTGTGTTTTTTTTTTTTTTTTTTTTTTTTTTTTTTTTTTGTTGTTTTGTTTGTTTTTCTTTGTATTTTTTTTTTTTTTTTTTTTTTTTTTTTTTTGTTTTTTTTTTTTGTTTTTTTTTCTTTTCTCTGTTTTTTATTTTTCTGATTTTTTTTTTTGTTTTGTTCTTTTGTTTTTTCTTTTTTTGTTGATTGGTTTGTGGATTTTTGTCTTTTTTTTGTTGTTTTTTTGATTGCTTTTTTTGTTTTTTTTTTTTTTTTTTTTTTTTTTTTCTTTTTTTTTTTTTTTTTTTTTTTTGTTTTTTGTTTTTTTTTTTTTTCTTTTTTTGATTTTGTTCTTTTTTTTTTTTTTTCTTTTTTTTTTTTTTTTTTTATTTTTTTTTTTTTTTGTTTTTTTTTTTTTTTTTTTGTTTTTTGTTTGATTTTTTTGTTTTTTTTTTTTTTTTGTGGGATTCAAACGACTTAATATTTTTAATAAGGGGAGAGAATGTGATTAAAATATATGGCTAATAATGTGATTTTTAAGATCTCAAGTGTACGCTATCCCATATATGTGCTAAACTCTTTCAATTAATCGATGCACATATAAAAGGGGAGCAAATGGTTACGTGATTGGCTGTAATGTGGAAATACCAAAAGACCGACCATTTATATTACTGCATTGGAGTTATAAGGTGGTTAAGTTTAGGTATTCATTCGTATGATCCATCCAGAACCAGAGGGATCTACCCAGGGATATTCTACTAGATAGTGTAGTAGTCCTTAGGTATGAAAAAAGGAGTAAAAGTGAGAATAAGGGAAGAGTGCCAAATGACATAGAGCTAGTACTGGAACAAACCCAACAAGGTACTAGTTATGAGTCTCGGTAAGTGTTGAAGGGGTTGAAGAATTAGAAAGAAAAGTTAAGATAAAGGGTGAAAAGAAAGAAGCCCTCCTTACACTTAGGCAGAAACTGGGTCAATACATCTGATGTCAAGAATCACAAAGATGATTGCTAACATTGATGTTTGACATCATGGACCCAGTGATGCAATGCACAACCCTCCCTAGCCACTCAGAATCTCTTAAAAAATTTCTGTTTCATTTCTCACAGAGATTACACGCATTTCTGTCAACTTTCTCACTCTGAGTTAGTTGGTATTGAAAAGGTGGCAGTCTGCTCCAGCCTCCGATCACTAAAACCAAAGTGCACTATTGAGTCTAGAGCCAAAAGAGATCATCCATAAATCTTATTAGGACACTTGTCAAAATTATGCTTGCTAAGTCACACAATGTGAATAACAAGAAATATATAAAGAGTCCTACACATTATCCTTGTGATTTTGCCAGAACATCTGAGTGATACTTAAGTATTCACATTGAAGATAGAAATCCTGCTTGAGCCAACATCAAACAAGCTCATGGTAGGTGACTTGTGCGATTATATACGAATCAAGCTTGTGACAACTAGAAAGAAACGATGGTGCGATTCTATATGAATCAAACTTGTTCCAGGATATGAATTAACAATTGATGAACTTTGCAATGCTTAAAACTCTCGATGTGTCGCAAAAACACTTTAGCAAGTGACACGTTGATTGATTTTCAAATCAATTTTTATTTCAATCGGTAAGATAGTAACTCACTGGTTCACTCATACCGTGCTGTCTGCTTTGAGACATTTCGGTAATAAGAACGGCTAGTACAGCTACGAAACCCTGTCAATAAGATTCTTCAGAATTCTATCTGAGCACATGCAGTATTTATACTGATCAACGGGGAACCGTGGTTATTACAACCATATTCAACGAAGTGACAAAGACACTTTCCTCCATATCTGTTGATTATCACTAATCTAAACCTACAGGTATTCCTGACGATAGTAGCAGCTAGACGTGGACGAGTCAGATTCATAGCCGCATGCTCATACTCGACCGACATTCATAAAGACATCATGAAAGCTCAAGTACATGTTTCAAGACTTCTGCTACTCTGATACTATACGTCTTTCTTGAAGCGACGAAGTATTATGTTGATACCATACGTCCTCCATAAAGTGACAAAGTGTTAAAGTTAAAGAATATCAAGAAAGATGGCTACACACGCTTTCAACATCAAGAAAAGTATGAGCATGTCGGTCTGAAGGTCACAAGTGCACAAGATGGAAAAGATAACAAGTTGATGATAAAGGAGATTTTATTTGGCTAATGATTTCTAAGTGCTCAAGATCATATTCTCAAGTCAAAGATGCAAGTCAAAGCCTAAAGTCAATGATCACTACAACATATCACAAGCTAATGATTGAAGTTAAATACTACGAGCTCAAGACTAAAGTCAAAGCATAGAATGCTAGGTGTAAGTTTTTGTAAATTGGAGTGACCTCCCTTAGGGGGAGATTGTTAGGAACACAAAAGTATCCGTCACTTCTAATATAGTTAGTCATAACTCGTAGTTTAATCCAATGTAATGTTATGTAAGCTAACCGGGCTAAAGACACATGGAAAGCCCATAAATAAAGCCCATGGCCGGTTAGCATTGATGTATAAATACCCTCTCCACACATGGAGAGGGTGTTGGTTGGTTGGTTCATTCACACATAATTTAATCTTTCATTATCTCTTACTTTCTCTCACTGGAACCTTCCTCCTATCTACTTTCTCTCTTTAGAATCTCTTCATAGTTATTTGGTGTTATAGATTATTAGCATATTCAATAGTTACCTGACTATCCATCTTGCTTCATGCTTTGTAAAATTTTAGTTTGTTATTCTATGGTTGGAGCCTTGTTTAGGAATGTTACTTTTGACGTTTGAATTTTCAAGTATTTTAATATTATGACTTGATTATTTGTCTGATTATTTCCGCGTGTGATTCGTTGAATGATTTGATTTATGTGTTATGTAGTGTGTTAACCCATCATAGGAGGGAGTACATTTGTGAAAGGGGGCATCTATAATTATGGTGGCCAATATAATTATACATGCGCCACAACACAAGTGGACTTGCAAGTATGATTACATGGATTAATATTGACACGTTATATGTTGGTTATTCTTGTACGTATATGGTAATGTATAGTATATGATAAGATTATGGGATTGGAAATCCTGATTATATCGTCTAATATATATAAATTTTATCTTTTATAGTAATGGCTCCATCCCGACGAAGCGGCCCTAGCAACGATAAGAACCCCGACATTACTACTATCATCACGCAACAATTGCAAAATATCATTCCTTAAATCGTCACCTAAGTAACTAATAATGTAAACAATGCAAATGCTAATGGTGGAAATGGTGGGACTGGTGGATACAATTGATGTTCTTACAAGACATTCTTGGCTTGTAATTCCCGAGACTATGATGGGAAAGGTGGTGCGGTAGCATTTACTAGGTAGATCGAGAAAATGGAATCAGTAGTAGAAAATAGTGGATGTGAAGAAAATCAAAGGGTGAAGTATGCTGCAAGCCCGTTTATAAATAAGGCCTTGACTTGGTGGAACACCTTGGTTTAGGCAAGGGGTCGTGAAGCTGCTATGGCAATGACATGGGTTCAGTTTAAGGCGTTGCTTATGGAAGAGTTTTGTCCAAGTAACGAAATTGAGAAGTTGGAGAGTGAGTTTTAGAATCATACTATGGTTGGGGCTAATCATGCGGGGTATACTTATCGATTCCATGAATTGTCCAAACAATTCTATACTTGGTGACTCTGGAGTCAAAGCGCATTGGAAGGTATATAAATGGATTGGCACCTCAAATTTGAAGAATGATCTGAGCAACTCAGCCAACCATGATACAGAGTGCTATTCGTACGGCTGGGATACTTATTGATGAGGTGGTCCATTGTGGTACATTGATAAGGAGTAGTGAGAAAAGAAAGGAAGTGGAAGAAACAAGTAAACAAGAAGGTTCATGGAAAGATAATAAGAAGGCAAAAGTGAGAAAAGGATTTGTGGCAACAACCCCTCCTAGAAATAGAAATGTTGGCTTATATTCTAAGTATGCTAAGTGTTCTGCCTATCATCCAGAAGGTGGACCTTGTAGGTTATGTTTACATTGTCAGAAACCGGGCCACTTTGTCAGGGATTGTCGGGCCCTGGTTAAGCAGGTGGCGCCAGTTGGTGCTGTTCAGATGGGAAATAATCAAAGGGTTTCTTATGAATGTGGGAGCTTTAAACATCTTCACAATACTTGTCCTAAGTTAAACCGAGCACCTGGTCAAGCAAGAAACCGTCTAGCTTTGGAAGAAAACCGAAACACCCAGAACAATGGGAATCAAGCTAGAGGAAGGGCCTTCGGTGTGAATGCAGTCGATGCCCTGCAGGATCCTAACATTGTGACGGGTACTTTTTCCTTAAACGATCACCTTGCTACTATACTATTTGATTCTGGAGCTGATCTTAGTTTTATTTCCACTAAATTTGTGCCCTTACTAAATATGAAACCTAGTATTGTAAGCCCTGGTTATGTAATAGAAGTAGCTAATGGTAAGAAAGAAGAAGTTGATAGGATTATCCGTGACTGCAAACTAGAACTATGAAATTCCTTGTTCACTATAGATTTGATACCATTGGGTCATGGAAGTTTTGATGTGATTGTGGGGATGGACTGGTTATCTAAGAATAAGGTTGAGATAGTATGTCATGAGTAGGTGGTTAGGATACCGTTGGAAAGTGGTGAGGTACTTCGTGTTTAAGGGGAACATACTTTAGGAGGCACGAAAACACTAATGAGCATGAAGGTAGATGAACCGGAGTTGAGTGATATTCCCATTATACGAGATTTCATTGATGTATTTCTGGAAGACTTGTCGGGATTACCACCGTAACGACAAGTCGAGTTCTGCATAGATTTAATTCCTAGAGCGACGCCGGTTGCGAAGTCTCCATATCGACTAGTACCCTCGAAAATGCAGGAGTTGTTTGAACAACTTCAAGAATTGCAAGATAAGGGTTTTATTCGGCCAAGTCATTCTCCGTGGGAAGCCCCGATGTTTTTTGTTAAGAAGAAGGATGGTTCAATGCGCATGTGTATAGACTACTGCTAATTGAACAAGTTGACCGTCAAGAACCATTACCCTCTCCCCAAGATCAATGAATTATTCGATCAATTGCAAGGAACGCGTTATTTCTCTATGATAGATCTTCAATCGGGTTATCATCAGCTTAGAGTGCATGAGGATGATATCCCAAAGGCTGCGTTCAGAACGCGATACGGACACTTTGAGTTTACAGTTATGCCTTTTGGATTAACCAATGCACCAGCGGTCTTTATGGATTTAATGAACCGGGTTTACAAACCATACTTAGATAAGTTTGTCATCGTATTTATTGATGATATCTTGATCTACTCAAAGACTAAGGAGGATCAGGAGGTTCATTTGAAGTTGGTGTTAAAGCTACTAAAGAAGGAGAGATTGTATGTTAAGTTTTTGAAGTGCGAGTTCTGATAGCAGGAAGTACATTTCCTCGGTCATGTGGTCAATCATAATGGTATACACGTAGACCCAAGTAAGATTGAAGCAGTAAAGAACTAGAAAGCTCCTATAACGCTGTCCGAGATACAATTATTTTTGGCGTTAGCTGGTTACTACCGATGTTTTATCGTGAACTTCTCTAAGATTGCTAAACCCCTTACTTCGTTGACTCAGAAAAACAAAAAGTATGAGTGGGGCGCGGAGCAGGAAGAGGCTTTCTAGACTTTGAAAGATAATTTGTGTAATGCTCCAATATTGTCGTTGCCTGATGGAATTGAAGATTTTATAGTCTACTGTGACGCGTCGAATCAAGGATTAGGTTGTGTACTCATGCAGAGAGGCAAGTTAATCGCCTATGCATCACGACCATTGAAGATCCATGAGAAGAATTATACAACACACGACCTAGAATTGGGAGTTGTAGTGTTTGCTCTTAAGACTTGGAGGCATTACTTGTACGGAACGAAGAGTGTTACTTATACGGATCATAAGAGTCTTCAACACATATTCGATCAGAAGGATTTAAATATGCGTCAAAGGAGGTAGATTGAGTTATTCAGCTACTATGAGTGTGAGATTCGCTACCATCCAGGTAAGGCGAACGTAGTAGTGGATGCATTAAGTAGGAAAGAGCGAGTGAAACCTAGACGTGTACGAGCAATGGCTATGACCATTCAGTCCGGAGTTAAAAGAATGATATTGGCAGCCTAGAGTGAGGCGTTCAAGGAAGGGAACGCGCCAGCAGAAAGATTACATGGTTTAGACCAACAGATAGAAAGGAAAGAAGATGAGAGCTTGTGCTTTATGGATCACATATGGGTTTCGTTAGTGGGAGGTGTGAGAACCATAATCATGAACGAAGCTCATAAGACTAGGTACTCTGTGCATCCGAAGCGGATAACATGTACCATGATCTTCGAGATATGTATTGGTGGCCAGGTATGAAGCGGGATATCACTACGTATGTTAGCAAATGTTTAACTTATTTGAAAGTGAAGGCTGAGCATCAAATGCCTTCGGGGTTATTGCAACAACCAGAGATACCCGAGTGGAAATGGGATAATATCACCTTGGATTTTATTATGAAGTTACCTAGGTCGAAGAGTAGGCATGATACAATATGGGTAATAGTCGACAGACTGACCAAGTCAGCTCATTTTCTAGCAACACGTGAGGATTACAGTATAGAGAAGTTGGCAAGGTTGTACATTGATGAGATCGTCGAACGGCATGGAGTGCCTGTGTCAATTATTTCGGATCGAGATAGACGGTTTACATCGCGTTTCTGGCAAACATTACAGAAAGCTTTAGGGAAGCGATTGGATATGAGTACGGCCTATCATCCTCAGACGGATGGACAAAGTGAGCGTACAATTCAGACATTGGAGGATATGTTAAGAGCGCGTGTGATCGACTTTGGTGGCAGTTGGGATGTTCACCTACCGTTAGCTGAATTTTCTTATAATAATAGTTACCATTCGAGTATTCGATGTGCTCCGTTTGAAGCACCGTATAGAAGGAAGTGTAGGTCGTCTGTTCTATGGGCTAAAATTGGAGAAAGTAGACTGATTGGACCAGAATTAGTGCAAGAGACGATTGATAAGGTAGTTTTAATTAAGAAAAAGCTCAAAGCGGCAAGAGATCTTCAAAAGAGCTACGTTGATAATAGGCGCAAGCCACTAGAGTTTGAGGTTGGGGTTACTGAAGGTGTTGCCTTGGAAAGGCGTGGTACGTTTTAGAAAGAAAGGTAAGTTGGCACCAAGGTATGTAGGACCATTTAAAATTCTTGAAAGGGCCGGTCCTGTAGCTTATCGGTTAAGATTGCCCGAGGAGTTGAGTAGCGTGCAAGACACATTTCATGTGTCGAACTTAAAGAAGTGTTTGGCGGATGCAAATCTGCATGTGCCACTAGACGAGATTAAGGTTGACAAAACCCTTCGTTTTGTTGAGGAACCCGTATAAATTATGAACCGTGAGGTTAAGAGTTTGAAGCGTAGTAAGATTCCAATTGTTAAAGTTCATTGGAATTCAAAGCGTGGCCCTGAGTTCACGTGGGAACGTGAGGACCATATGAAAGCTAAGTATCTCCAATTGTTTGCTGATTGTGCTGTTGAACCTACTAGTTAAATTTCGGGACAAAATTTCCTTAAGGAAGGGATACTGTGACTACCGTGAGTTGAGCTGTTTAGTCAAACCGTTAGAGTTGACTAATGACTCGTGCGAACTCACCCCTTAAATATGTAAACAAATACAAACATGTATAAATACACAACAAGGGACGAAATCACGCGAGAGCAAAGACAATCCTACAACATCATCTGAGATACGATCATTTTTAGGGTGTGATGGGTACTACCGATGTTTTATCGCGAACTTCTCTAAGATTGCTAAACCCCTTACTTCGTTGACTTAGAAAAACAAGAAGTACGAGTAGGGTGTGGAATAGGAAGAGGATTTCTAGACTTTGAAAGATAATTTGTGTAATGCTCCAATATTGTCGTTGCCTGATGGAGTTGAAGATTTTGTAGTCTACTGTGACGCGTCGAATTAAGGGTTAGGTTGTGTACTCATGCAGAGAGGCAAGGTAATCACCGATGCATCACGACAATTAAAGATTCATGAGAAGAATTATACAATACACGACCTAGATTTGGGATCCGTAGTGTTTGCCCTTAAAACTTGGAGGCATTACTTGTACGAAACGAAGAGGGTCATCTATACGGATCATAAGAGTCTTCAACACATATTCGATCAGAAGGAGTTGAATATACGTTAAAGGAGGTGGATAGAGTTATTCAGCGACTATGAGTATGAGATTCGCTATCATCCAGGTAAGGCTAGCATAGTAGCCGATGCCTTAAGTAGAAAAGAGCAAGTGAAACCTAGATGTGTACGAGCAATTGCTATGACCATTCAGTCCGGAGTCAAAAGAATGATACTGGCAGCCCAAAGTGAGGCGTTCAAGGAAGAGAATGCGCCAGCAGAAAGATTACACAGATTAGACCAACAAATGGAAAGGAAAGAAGATGAGAGCTTGTACTTTATGGATCACATATAGGTTCTGTTAGTGGGAGGTGAGAGAACCATAATCATGGACGAAGCTCAAAAGACTTCAGGATATGTATTGGTGGCCGGGTATAAAGAGGGATATCGCTACGTATGTTAGCAAATGTTTAATTTGTTTGAAAGTAAAGGCTGAGCATCAAAGGCCTTCGGGTTTATTGCAACAACTAGAGATACCCGAGTGGAAATGGGATAATATAACTATAGATTTTATCATGAAGTTACCTAGGACGAAGAGTGGGCATGATACTATATGGGTAATAGTCGACAGACTGACCAAGTCAGCTCATTTTCTGGCGACATGTGAGGATTACAGTATGGAGAAAGTAGCAAGACTGTATATTGATGAGATCCTCGCCCAGCATGGAGTGCCTGTGTCGATTATTTCGGATCGAGATGGACGGTTTACATCATGTTTCTGGCAAACATTACAGAAAGCCTTAAGGACGCGATTGGATATGAGTACGGCTTATCATCCTCAGACGGATGGACAAAGTGAGCGTACAATACATACATTGGAGGATATGTTAAGAGCGTGTGTGATCGACTTTGGTGGCAGTTGGGATGTCCACCTACCGTTAGTTGAATTTTCTTATAATAATAGTTACCATTCGAGTATTCAATGTGCTCCGTTCGAAGCACTGTATGGAAGGAAATGTAGGTCGCCCGTTCTGTGGGCTGAAATTGGAGAAAGCAGGTTGATTGGACCAGAATTGATGCAAGAGACAACTGATAAGGTAGTCTTGATAAAGGAAAAGCTCAAAGCGGCAAGAGATCGTCAAAAGAGCTATGCTGGTAATAGGCGCGGGCCACTAGAGTTTGAGGTTGGGGATCAAGTGTTAGTGAAGGTCTAGCCTTGGAAAGGCGAGATACGTTTGGGAAAGAAAGGTAAGTTAGCACCGAGGTATGTAGGACCATTTGAAATCCTTGAAAGAATCGGCCCTGTAGCTTATCGTTTAAGATTGCCTGAGGAGTTGAGTAGTGTGAACGACACATTTCATGTGTCGAATTAGAAGAAGTGTTTGGTGGATGCAAATCTGCATGTGCCACTAGACGAGATTAAGGTTGACAAAACCCTTCGTTTTGTTGAGGAACCAATAGAAATTATGGATCGTGAGGTTAAGAGTTTAAAACATAGTAAGATTACAATCGTTAAAGTTTGTTGGAATTCAAAACGTGGCCATGAGTTCATGTGGGAACGTGAGGACCATATGAAAGCTAAGTATCCCAATTGTTTGTTGACTGTGCTGTTGAACCTACTAGTTAAATTTTAGGACAAAATTTCCTTAAGGAGGGGATACTGTGACAACCGTGACTTGAGCAAGTTAGTCAAACCATTAGAGTTGACTAAAGTATTTATACGTGTTATAATTGTGTGCTTATGTGATCTTATATGAGTATTTGATATCAATCCGTGATGCGTGTTCATCTATTAGTGATTGAATTGTGGTTTGGTAGCTAATTCATTTCGTTCACATTTTGTGACAATGGAAATGATAGCATGATTTTATGCGTTATCGTGTAATTCGATGAATAATTGATATAAGAGCGTAAAGAGTATATAATGTATTCCTATGAATGAATTAAGTCTAGTATTTAAATTTGATAAGCAATAGTATTTATAATTTAGGAAAGTAATTTATGAAATGAAATTTATAAATAGTAAGTTTAAAACTAGTTTATATTTAAAAGGTTTGCAAAATTAATAAAGGGTTTTTATAAAAATAACAAAATAAGGGTAAATATGTATTTAATAATAATTAATAAAAAAAATAAAAAATTAAAGGGGTGTTCATTCGGCCGGATATAAAAAAAGAAAAAAAAAAGAAAACCAATTTGAGTGTAATTAGGAAACTAGGTATTATAAATACAAAATCAAGGAAAACCCTAAAACACTTTTCCTCTCCCCCTTTTGTTTTGTTCAGCCGAATCCCCAAGCAAGAAGGAAATTTTTTTTATCAAGAACTAAGGTGGTGATTCAAGTATAATCGGGTGAAAGGTTTAGGTATAATTTTAATTAAGTTCTTGTTTAAATATTTATAATCATGTAACTTTAATTGATGGATAAATTAGGGTTTATAATTTTCTATAAATTAATGATATATAACTATATGGGTGTGTTTGGGATTAGATTTAGAGCATGTTGGTGTAAACGGTTTAGATTAGAACGCGTTAATTTGAAAGTTAGGGTTTGGCAGAATTTTAGGTCATGTTGATCGAATGATATCTCATTGATAAAAACGAGTTTTGGTATGAATCTTATGCCTAAATTGAAGTTCAGAGAGTATAGTTTTCAAAAAGTCCAGCCCCGAATGGTTTTGAGGTCGAGAAGTTAGTCAAATAATTCTTACAAGAAAGTTGTCGAAACAGTAAATTTGGGTCAGATTTGGGTATGATTTCGGGGAGTAAAACCCCTACTTAAAAGTTGAATTGAGGTTAGCCAAAAATCAAAGGTCTTATTTTATGTGTCTGTTAACTCCAGCTCAAAGCACAAGTCCTAAATCATTGTAGAAGTATTTTTAGAAAAATCAAACTTTTTGGTGTGCGTTTAGATCTGAATTTAAGTACTGTATGATGTTGAATTTTTATAAAATTGTTAGGCTCAATATTGTTTTTTCTAAAAACTCACAGTAGTTCATAACCCTTTGGGAAGGTAGGGAATGAAAGGGAAAAAATCAATTTGATGATTTAGTATTTTATTTGTGGTCATAAAGTGACTACAAAATTCTGCCGAAAAGCTAGAAAACTTAGATAAATGAATTAAGGGTATTCAGGTATAAGTGAGTTATGGGAAGTGTGATAAAGGGTTTATAATCATAATGTGAACATAGAGGTCCATCAATTGATTGTTACATCGTCTTGGGCATTTAGCCTAATAGCGTGTAACACGTGTTTTATTTATGTTTAGTTGATTTCAAGGAATTCGTGAAGTAGTAGTGCATCAGGTGAGTTTCATAGTCCAATTTTTCTGTTTTTATTGGGATGGAAATGATGCAAAATGTTTTGAAATGTTTTATTGTTGTGATTATGTGTTTTAATTGCGAATGGACATCGCATGACTATTATATGACTATGTGATACATGTGTTATTTGGGATCGGATGAGTACGCCTACTCAGTGTTATTTGTGATATTGATTTGGGATCGGATGAGTACGCCTACTCAGTGTTGGTTATGGTACCATGGGAGCGGATGGGTACGCCTACCCAATGTGATATTTTGTGGGTACATTCTGGGTGAGCTTGGTTGCTTATAGTGCAAGCTATTCTAAGCCTGAATGCGAAATTAAGTATGTGAATATGTTGATTTGATTTTGGTTGCATGCTAGCATAGGTTCATGATAGTTCATTATTGTCCTACTTTGTTTTGATAATCACAGTGGAAGCAAGTATTTTTGCGTGTCTAAAACCTATGCCTCTCATCAACATTATTGTTGACGTTTTTAAGCATCATTTTCAGGTGAGCATCTTGAGTAAAGTGAAGTTAGGAAGATTGGCTAGTGAGACCGTAGGCTTGCATGCGGAGTTATTTCCTAGTTTTCATTTTGTACTTGTTTTGAATTGATTCTTTGAATGTTTTAGGTTTTGGGATATTTTGTTTATGTCTTTGTATTGGCGTGACTCTTTTACCTCAATACAATACCCCTTTTTCTTGTGTTTGGTATTGTCATGACACTTTGTGTCTATTTTCGTTTTGTTTAATGCATTTTAGTTCTCTCTATTGTTGACACCATTGTGTTGTGATGATACCCATGACGTTACTTTTTATCGCAACTTCTCTAAGATTGCTAAACCCCTTACTTCGTTGACTCAGAAAAACAAGAAGTATGAGTGGGCCGCAGAGCAAGAAGAGGCTTTCTAGACTTTGAAAGATAATTTGTGTAATGCTTCAATACTGTCGTTGATGGAATTGAAGATTTTGTAGTTTACTACGACGCGTCGAATCAAGGATTAGGACAAAAAGTAATAAAATATATTATTATTTTATTATATATATATATATATACTTTAACGTTACGAAGATGTTTATTTTTATTTCGGATCTTTGAGTTTTACTCATTTTTAGTCGGATTTCCTTGCGATGTTTGGACAGTTGTTGCACTTTGTGTCGATTTGGGGATATTTTGAGTATTTTGTGTTAATGTCACATTTAGCCCAAGTGCATCGAGTTGTTTTACGAAATTACCACACAACCATAATACCGAAATGTTTTGTAATGAGAATGAGGTCATGAAATGAGAACAAGTGTTTTGGTATTAAGAATAAAGGTTTGTAATGGGAATAGAGGTTTTGTAATAAGAATGAGGTCATGAAATGAGAACAAGTGTTTTGGTAATAAGAATAAAGGTTTGTAATGGGAATAGATGTTTTGTAATGAGAATGAGGTTTTGGTAATGAGAATGAGGTTTTGGAATGAAAATAAAGGTTTAAAGTGAGAATAAGGATTTTATGTGAGTAAAGACAAACGCTTGTACAATATATATTAATAAGGTGAAATTAATGATTAGGTCGTGGCCGGGTACCGTTGTGCGTTGTGGAGATATTTGGTTCGTTATGTAGAGATTATCTGTGCTTTTTGTCGAGGTGAGTTCTTGTAGCCGCACTTTTTAAATCTTTTCCGTTGGGGGAAAATGATACTCAAATGTGTTTTAAATTATTTTTCTAAACTGTGCGAAATGCGGTTTTGTTTTGGGACAATTTATGTGCTTATGACTGCTATGTGAATATTATGTGGTATGATTGTTCTTGCATGCATCGAGGTGCATGGCAAGGTGTGTGATTAGCATGGATTTGCTATGTTTATGAAAGGTTGCCCTATTGTAAATGCTCTAGTACTTGTAGGTTTTTAGGTGCGTATAACCTCCGGGTTGCGACCCCAAGAGCATTGGTATATGCCAGATTGATGACTAGCGGGGATGCTTGGTTATGGTACATGATTAGCGGGGATTCTAAGTCATGGGTTTGAGTGTATTTACATATATTCACTGTCATATTGCACAATTGTCCAACTGTTTGAGATATTGGCACAACGACTAGGTTTTCTTCAAACCTACGAGCTCACCAATATTATTGTTGATGTTTTCGAGTATCATTTTTAGGTGTGTTTTGATAAAGGTAAATGAATGATATTGGAGATTAAAGATGTGCACCCTTGGGTGTTTGGGATTTAAGACTAAGGTCTTATTTATCAAGATTGAAACATGAAACCTTTATAAATTAATCTTTTGTAAACTTCGGATGGTATGATCTTGTATCTTGTGCAATGTGAATCATTATGTCACATTCCCGTGTTTTCGCCACTGACGGGGTGTAACAGATTGGTATCCAGAGCCAAGGTTATAGAGAATGCTTTTTTTAATAAAAAAGAAAACGCAGATATAACCAAACTAGAGTTTTCGTAAAACCTCGAACATGACGAAACTTAACTAGCCTGAGCGGTTCATAACTTTTCCTAAATTACGCATAGCCTGATTAACTATGCCTAATTCACGAAGGACTATGAAATGATGGGGGTAGTTTTCTTAAGTTATGTTAGGGGAAAGGGAGGGGAAAATGTGAAGTCTGATTCCACTTGTAAATGAACTGACCTTGAACATACATATCACGTAATATGTGCTTCCACGTGGTAATGTGGTATGAGAATGCTTGCGAGCATTGAGGTTTAGATTGTTGTTGATTGCTAAGTGTTTGCCATGCTGCCTTAGTTGTATTGCATGATGCCCTGAGAGCTTTGGTAGATATGTTGTTGGTAGCAATGTTGATTGAGGATGTGTCTTTGGTAGTTATGTTGTTGCATTGCATGAGGCCCTGAGGCGCTTGTGCTGTATCGAACCTTGTTGGTGTTTATTTGCCATTCGTACCTCTTGGTATATTTGTTATATATATATATATATATATATATATATATAATGTACGTATATACGGCTACGAACACCTAATTTCAAGCGTTATGTTGATTACTATATGTAAAAAGAGTTATGCTGATAATTTAAGTAATAATATTTTATGGGAATACTTATACCCTTTATCGTGTTATCACAGGTCATGTCTACCCCAACTCACCCCAATTCAGAGATTAGCTCACAGACTGTCGGAGCTCAGAGCTCCCAACTGCCCACCCCATTTCCTGATGACCCTTATGTCGCAGTTAGGCAGACACATTTAGTTGATACGGATACTGAGTCTGACCAAGAGGAAACTCCCTCAGAGGTAGAGGAGTTTCAGCCATTAGTTTCTAGGGCACCCCTTACTGATGAGGAGTTTGAGGTTTCAAAGCCATCAGATGCTAGGATCACCCCATCACATTCCTCAGCTTCATCGAATTCCACCACACCATTGTTACCTGGTATGTGCTTAATTACACATACCTTTTACCTTTAAAAACAAGCTAAAATAACCAAAAACGGACTTAAAATGCCAAAAATATGCTTGTTTTGCTAATTGTATTGTGCAGGAACGGATATTAAAGAAAAGGACGAAAAACGAAGCCAAAACAACAAAACCAGACTCGGGATGGAAAAGCAGGAAAAGACAAAGTCAAAGTCCAAGCCCAAGCCTGAAAAAGTAAACCCAAGTCAACCCCGACAAATCCAAAAGTCAACATGTGAAGAAATATAAGTTTAGGGACTAAAATTGTAAATCCCTAAACTTATATTTAAAGAAGAAAAAAGAAAAAAGAAAAGTGAAGACAAGGGCCCAAGCTGCCAATTTGGCAAAGTTTAACTCCAGGGGCCAAAACTGCCAAAACTACCAAGTTATAGCACACAAGGACGAGTGATGCAATATGACTTATCACTTTGGAGGGCTTGTTTTGCCAAATCCCATAACTTTCTGTCACCACAAGGACTACGTTTGTAATAAACATTTATAAGATTAGGGGCCTTTCTTGCTAAATCACCAAACCCAACCCTGTTACCAAAAGAAACAGAGTGTTTATACACTCATTCCCGCCCAAATAACCCAAGTACCAATCACGTGTTCATCTTCCCCACTTTACCCTGCAACACTCGAAAAACACCACGGATAAAACCCTCACTCTCACTCCACTAAACCCCTTATTGCCACCTTGGCAATCCCATTGAAAACGCAAAAGATTCAAGGGTCAAGATCATTGGAATTGGCCACAAAGAAGAATAGAGGGCTGGGATGAGTTTGGTTTTCCTCTCACAAGACAAACACAACAAACACAATGCAAGGAAGCTTGGCAGCTATAAAAAAAAAGAAGCACACATTGAGGAGACATATCGAGTTTTAGTTTTAGTTTTCAGTTTTGTTTTTAAGTTTTAATTTATATTTTCTTTTTAAAGCTTATTGTATTTTCATATTTATGACTTTGTTTCAAAGAATGTAATCCTGTTTCAGTTTTAATAAAAGTATAAATTTCAAAAAGTTGTGTTAAAAGTTTATGAGCTATCTGAGTTTTGAGCATATGAGCTACACGGATGACAAGCTAGCAAATGAAGAGCTTGTGGGTTTAATCTCAGCTTAATGACAATGAGCTGAGACAATTAGAGCTTTAGGTTCACTTAGTTTTAGTAAAGAACAAGGTTTTTCGTCTTTTCTCTCTTATAACTCAAATTACTGTTGTATTGCTTATTATTGCTTATTAGTGTAATTTTTGCTTAAATTGCCTCATCCCATCATATTAGTCTTGAAAATTGCATTAAGATTTAATTGAAATTTGTTACCCCAAGTTGTAGTTAAAACTGCCAAATTTATAGTTAATACTGCTAGTTTGCTTATCTTATATAAAAGTACTTATTTCCTTTGAACTTTTGCTCATTTGTGTTTCAATATTATGTATCTAATCTATTTTATCAAACTCATGGCTTAAACAAGTCTGTTTAGCCTAAAAATTGCACATCCTGCAATTAAGGGAGTGTTTGGGATAGGCCCAAAATGGGTCAAAACAAGGAAGGTATGGGTTGCTGTCACTTGGTTGATTTTAGCTTGAGTTTTCAGCTTATTAAAGTCTGTTTTTAAAAGGTTCTTAAGTTTAAAAAGTGTTATTCAAAGTTTCCTGAAACATTCTTTTAAACTATGGGTTTTAAAAAAAAGACACAATGGCTTATTTGGTTAAGCCATTGTAAACTTGAAGTTATGGCCTAAAAAAGAGTGTCATTGAGTGTTTAAACCAGTTGTAAAAAGTGCTTGGAGTCACTTGACTTTTTGAGTCAAGACTGCCAAGGATTTACTTGTCATTTTTCAAAGTAAAAAAGCCCTTTTTCCCATCTCAAAATTCAGCATGTTTTCATTGTTCTTAGAAGCCTAGATTTTGAGCATAAGCTCACCTTAAGCCCTTTTTCATCTGTTTTCATTTTGTTTTTCATTTTAAGCTCATTAGACAGCTTATTTTAAGCTGTCAATTAAGCCCCTTGTTTTAGCTTAGTTTTCCCCTGGTGCTAAGGGGTCAACTTTAAGCCCATTTTTCTACCTTATTAGTCAACCTTAGCCCTAGATTTTGGCTTTTCTAAAAAGCCAATAAGCCCTTGTTTAAGCCCCTCTAGTTGTAGCCTTTAGTTTGTAGTTTTGATAGCTTATTTTTAGGCTTAAAGTAGCTCTTTGGCTGTTTTTGCTTAGCTTAGTTTAAGGATTGCTTATTTTCTTTCTAGATTATTAGGGGCTTATTAGTTGATTAATCCAGGCTTTTATTTGTTTATTAGGAGTGTTAGTGACCTTAGATTTGCTTATTTTCCATTTCCTTGGCTTATTTGTGTTGACAGCCCACTAGATTAAGCAATTTTCAAGTTGTAAGCTTTGTTAAATGTCTATTTAGTTTAAGCCCCTTTTAAGCTTATATTAGTGTTAGTTTTTAGCTCATAGTGCTTATTTAGCTTAAGTTTAGATAATTCATTAAGCACTTTAGCCTAAGTCCTAGCTTAAGTGTCCAAAGTATCCGAGACTTAGCAATTTTTTTTGCTTAAAAGCTTAGTTTAGTTTCTGTCCTAGTTAAGCTCTTCTAGCTTATTTAGTTTTAGCTTTAGGCCTCATAATGCTTATTTAGAACAACCTTAAGCCCCTTTCTTTCAGCTTATTTTGTCCAAGTTTTAGTCCTAGCTTAGCTTATTAGTCCACATGTCCAAAATGTGTTAAGCCATTTAGCTTTAAGCCATTTTTTTTGCATTCTGTCAACTTTAAGCTTATTTTTAAGCTTATTGACAGCTTTTCGTAAAAAGTTGTAGTTGACAAAGTTGTTAAGCCCCACGAGCTTAACAACTTTGCTTCTTTGAGTTTTCGAAAAAAAAGGGGAAAGACAAGAGGTCCGGGTGAGCAAGACTCGAACCCGTGACCTCTCGATACAAACCCCCTTTTATAACATCACTTACCACTGCGCCCTTGGGTCTTTTTCGTTAAAGACATCATGGCCCATAGTTTTAAGGTCATTGTTAGGCTTATATCTCAATAAGCTGTCAAAGCTTATTACGGGCTTATTTTTTAAGCAAATTTCGTGTTTCTTAATTTTCGTAGGATCTTTATAGTATAAAGTATTTTTAGAAAAATTTTCAGAATTTTTCGAAATCATTTAATATTTTTTATAATTAAATTTCGTTAAAAGTTTAATTAATTCATAAAAAATACAAAAATTATCAAAAAAATATTTTGCTTTTTTAGAAAATTTTCTTTTGTCATATAGTTTGTAGGAAAAATACAAAAATTTTCGTAGGGTCATTTTTACAACTTTTCCTTTTTTAAAGAACGGTCCGGGTGCGGGATTTTGTCTTGACTCGTTTTTGGGTCAAACGAACTCCGTTTTCGGTCTAGTCTTTTTCATTCTTCGTTATTTGTCCCGTAGAGTAGTTTAGAAGTAAAAATTTCTTCGTAGGGTTATTTTTAAAGATTTTAGGTTTTTCCCCCTTTGTTCGGGATTCGTGCTCCCGTTTTTCAGCTTAATTTAGTAATTTTTAGGATTTTCTTAAACGTTTTAGTTTGTTATTATCTAATTTGACTTTTTCAATCTCTCAAATCAATTCCTTCCTTCAAACTCAAATCTTCGACTGATCGAATTTTTCCCATACATAAAACAGAAACAAAGCCTCAGTTGGGGATAAACGACCGGGAACACTCTAATACTACTTACAACTTATTCTCGTTAATCATTAGATCTTGTGATTTTTGGAGCTTATATATATTTTATAATTTTATCATATTATTATATAATAAGTAGTAAAATTCTAACGACCATTAGGAATCCTAACGGCATGCCAAGTTCAAGATCATACAATAAGAGTGAAGTTCCGAAAGAGAAAGCATTTTCCACACGGATAATGGCATGAGATTAATGCTAGCGCCAAGATCGGCCAATGCTAAGCACTCATCCAATCCGGGAAAATCTACATACTGTATGAGAAATTTGCCGGGTCTCTAAGTTTGGATTTCGGAGTAAACTTTTTGAAGAGAATCACCAAGCAATCTCATTCTACGGAGTTCTAGCCATTGTCACTTAATTTTTCTTTGTTCAATTATAGGCTTTAAGAGTCGAGGGCAGAATTTTGGCATAATAAATAAAGCCATCACCGTGAGGGCTAATTTGAAACTCAAATCTTTAAAGATTTCATAGAATTTCTCAATTTGGTCGTTAGCTTTTTCACGGCGCTTATTCAATCACTACGTCCTCGAAGGATATGGGAATTGACAGGTTGTATTAAGTTTAGGCATCGGAGCACTAACGGGAGTCAACAACGGGCTTAGAATTTGGTACTTGAGGTTGAACTTGGACAACCGGAATGTTGGACGTTCTTGGTACTTTCCTTTATTATAGGAGGCACCGTTTCCCTGTCACCTCGGTTTCACATTCCCACTCATTAGGAGGAGAAGAATAGTAGTTAGGAATCGTAGGACCTATGATAAGCAACACCCAGCTTCGTCGGGTGGAAATACCCTTCAAATCTTCCTTCGGGCTAGTAATGGTATTACTAGGGGTGACCCTACCTACTTGAAGTATTAAGCGGTATTGGAATTCACAAACCTTGGTAAGCAAATGTTCGTGTAAAATGGACATTTGATATTGCAAGTTTTTGATTCTGAGTCTGCATATTTTCATCACTGCATCATTACTTGACGTAAGTTTTGAAAATCATCCTTCGATCACACATTGTGTTGCGGAGTCAGGATCTTGGTAAAAGTGGAGCTTTGGGAACCGGGGGACGATAAATGTGGCCTTGGTGTAATTATTTCCCCCGGTTTTTGGTTATAACGGTTTTGGATATTTCCTTGGCTTTTGTTGAAAGGGAGGAAAACCAGAGAGGATCGACTTTGATTAGCAATCGTGGCTTTCATTCGGATAACCGGTATTTCCTTGATTGAAATTAGCTGCGGCGGCTTGGGAAACATATTCTTGAATATTGTCACAATAAACGTTGCCATCGGTGGTGGGACAATTTCTGTAGTGAATGAGCACCACCGCAAAAAACTCACAACTTTCCTCGACCGCTTTTACGAGAGCGGGAGCTTGGGTTTGGTTTTTCTTATCGAGAAGTAAGGCTTTCACCATATCTTTAAGTTTGACAACATCAAGAGAAATACCGGGGGTGGAAGAGCTTGAACTCACTTTGGAAACAACCAGTTTGTTACGTGAATTACGAACTTTGGATTTGCTCTCAATGATTCTTAGGCAATCCCGAGGCATTTTATCCAAAAAGTTACCACCCGCAGTGGAATTCAACGAATCTTGATCATTAGAGTTCAAAGCATTATAGAAAGTGTCGAGTTGATGTAATTCCGAAAATCCATGATGTGGGCATGCCCGAAGAAGATCATTAAATCGGTCTCATGCCTTGTAAAAAGTTTCATCAAATCGTTGTTGAAATCTCGTGATTTCATTTCGAAGATTTGTTGTTTTAGAAAGAGGGAAGAATTTGTTGATGAATTTAGAAACAAGATCATCCCATGTGAGAATCGATTGAGGGAGTTCTTTTTCAAGCCAAATCTGGGCTGCACCCTCGAGGGAAAATGGGAAAAGCATAAGCTTTACCGACGTACTCGGGACGTTCGGGAACTTCATCGTAGAAGTGATCTTGTTGAAATAACGGATGTGAGCATGAGGGTCTTCTTTGTCATGTCCAAAAAATTGTTTGTTTTGAACGAGGGTAAGCAAACCGTGCTTAAGCTCAAAGTTGTCCGCGGTGATCTCGGGAACAACGATGGCATCCTCGTAACCCTCGGTGGGTGCTTCGAGCAATTGAGCCATAGTACGATTATCGTCCATCGTAACTACGGGAGGAGCTTGATTTTCAATTGGTTCCACAAGATTAAATGGTTCAACAAAAGTCGGTGGGACTTGTTGTTGTTGACGGTTAGAATTACGAGATTGAGAACGAGTGCGCATGCACTAAAATGTAAAAAGAAAATTTATACTAATTTTTTTTTCTTTTTTTTTATATTTTTTTGGTTTTTCAACAATGTATTCACAATATATTTTAATAACGGACAATGAGATAAGACACTTAAACCTAATAATCAACTCGCTTCTCGGTAACTCTTCAAAGAGAAAAACGCACAAAGGAGCGGAGGAGTAGGAAAGCGCGAAGCTATTAAAAACCTTTCTCCTTTTAGGGGTCTAGATCCTAGGAAGACCCGCCTTATACCTCACTCTAATAGTTTGATTAACATTCACCGAAGGTGAGCCATACCTCGCGAGAGACACAAAAGGTAAAGTATTTTGATCTTGATTCGGAACTTATGTAATGAAAAATAACTTCAATTGAAAGTATTATATTGATGGTGAATTTTATTTCTTTTTTATGGACAATATTTTTTAATTTTTGATTTTTTTTATTATTATTTTTTTAAAATTATATATATACTAAAAAGAAATGGAAAATATTTTTGTATATATATATATTTTTTATAAGAAAATAAACAAAATAACTTCACTCGGAAGGATCTTCAAACACAAATTGTCAAACGGCTCAACAATCGTATGCAATCTTCCCCGGCAGCGACGCCAAAAACTGATTGTTATTGATTATACCCTTTAAAATTATAAATATAAATATAAATATAAAATACTTATAAATATATAAATATAGTATGTCACCTGCCACCCCAATCACTCAAAGTATTAAACCGGAAGAATGAATCCACAGGACGTTTAACTCCCCTCACGAGGTTGCAATTGAAGATTCGCGAAGACGTTAATAGAGAATCGATGCTTGAATGGAACAAGATTATGATTGGTTATCTAAAACTATGAGAAAATTAAGGCAAAAACTTAAAAACAATTAAAGGAAAACAAATTTTAACTAAAAACGCAAACTGGGAATCCAAACAGGGACCATTTAAAAAAATCACTAAGAGCGAAAATTACTTAACCCTAAAAAATGAGCAAAATTAGCTTCTAAAAAAACCCTTCTAAGATGACAAAAGAAAAATTTTCCTAAAAAAATTTATATTTTTTGACGTTTATTTAATAATTATTATTAAATAAAACCTATTTAATCTATTTAAAATCCTAGAAAATAACAAATTAATACCTAAAAATTCCAAAAAATGATTTTTTACTTTAAAAAAAGTCTAAAATATCATAAAAACTTAGAAAAATATTTTTCACTACTCTTTATAATTAAAAACTATTTCTTAAAATTAATTTAAAATGCTAAAAATGAAATTTAAAATCTAAAAACGATGAAAAAGATTTTAAACATTGTAAACCTAAAACTATTTATTCTAAATCTAAAAACTATTTTTTTGAATTAATTTACTATTTTTAATTGATTTTCTAAAATTTTAAACTTCGAAAAATAAAGAAAAATAACAAATTTAGGAAGAAAAATCTAAAAAATTGCAAGAAAGTCCTAAAAGTTGTAAGGGATGCAGGAAAAATAAGCTGGTTAAGCCAGCTTATCGAATAAGCTCTAAAAAGCCCAAAATAAGCTGCGAAGTGCTTATGAGACAAAGAGTTAAAAACGTGTATAAGTATATAGATGTTGCAAGATCTAACGGAAAAGCCCCAAGGGCGCTAGTGGTAGTGAGTGATGTTGTTGGTGTAAAAACGATATGTTATAAGGGTAAGGTCCCGGGTTTGAGCCATGCTCACCTGGGACTTCCCTAACAAACCCAAATGTTTTTGTTTTTTTTTTACAATTTTTATAACTTCTTAAAAGACTAAAAAATAAGCACTTTTTTTATAAATAAAAAATAAGCACGAAATAAGCTGTTAAAGGACAGGATAAGCAAAACTATACTAAGCTATAAAATCTCTAACTGTTTTACTCTTTTCAAACTAAATAAGCTAATGAAAACTCAAAATAAGCTAAGACAGATAATAAGCTGTATCTAAAAAGCATGTAAGAAGAAAAAAATAAGCAACTACAATAAGCTAGAATGGCAGATTACTTAAAAAGCTATATTACTTAAAAAATTTAACTAAAAGTGCAAATAAGCCTAAATAAGCTTAACCCTAAAGGAAATAAGCTGAATTAAACTTAAACTAACCTAATAAGCTAAACTAAACCTAGAATAAGCAAAATCAATAAGCTAATAAGCCTAAATAAGCAAATAGCTTTTTGGCCAAAACTGATAAGCAAAAAAGGCCAAGAGAGACTTTTCTAGCTTAAAAATAAGCTAGCAAAAGGATCCTTATGGCTTAGTGGCTTATACCACTAAGAAGAATGGCTAAAAAGCTACAATAAGCAACAAAGAGAAAGCAGTTTGAAATTCAGATAAGCACTTAAAAAGCTTCATGAAAAGGGCATCTCATACAGATTCAACACTTAGATAAATTTTTACAAACTTTTGCAATCTTAACAAATCACCACTTTTGAGCTTAAAAATAAGCAAACAAACAGATCCTTATGACTATATAACCTACAAACAGATTAAATTTAGACCTCTAAGAACATGAATCAACAATCAAAAAGCATTTTGAAATTCCCAATTAGCCACAACAAGCATTTGAAAAAGCAATTTCTCAAATTTTTTAAAAACTTAAAACAATAATGCAGGCTATTTAACTTGATTCCAAAATTGATTTAACACATTCATAAACAAAAACACATCACAAAACAACATGATTCAAAGGTCTAATCAAATAAGCTTATATAATAAGCTATATGTTCTCAGATTCAAACAACTATTTATAAAACCTATGATTTAGAGATTTAACACTTAAAATTTAAAACAAATTAATTTTTAGGACTAATTATAGCTAAACTAAAAACGACAACAAGTGTCAAAATGCTATTTTAACCCATTTTAACCCATGAAATCAGTTAAACCAAACACCCCTTGAAAAACTGTTTAGGCCTTTTTAAGAAGATTAATGCTTATTTCAAACACACATTTAAAAGACCAGATGTTAAATAAGTAAAACAAACAATATTAATCAAATCTCAATAACAAATAAGCACTCAAATAAGGTGAAACAGATTATGCAATTTATAAAGCTATTTTAAGACGTCGTCGTACGTATTGTATAGAAAACTTAAACAAATTATTGGGTGTATGTAAGACTGTATGGACAGGGCAATAGCATAAATAAGCAATCAACAACACAAATAAGCATAAATAAGCAGCAATAAGCAAATAATAAGCACAATAAGCAGTTGAATAGTAAATAAGCTAAAAACTTAGAAAAAGGAAACTTACAAAAGTCCAAGCTTTTGTGAATGACTAAAGTACCCAAATCAGTCAATATACTTCCTAATAGCCTATATCCACATAAGCCTAACCCATGCCATCCAAACTACACCATTGCTCCAAGAGTCCTTCTTATATATTTTTGGGTATTTTTTTTAGATATCCTATGATTAAAAACAGTTAATAAAAGGTGATAAAACATAAACCAATAAGGCTTGATTCAAGAAACCAAAAGCTTAGTGAAGCTTCTAGGTGAGATCTATAAGCTGCTTCATAGCTTTTCAAGGCTTGACAACTTATATAAAATGATCAAGCACAGTATCTTAAAAACACAAACCGACAAAATTTCATTAAAAACTTAAACTTTTAACAAAGGAAAGGAAATTCAAATAGCAGTAAAATTACATTAAAAGAGCAAAAAACTTAGAAAAAAAAATACCAATCCTCACTACTAGGGTTAAGCCAACTATTTATAGGCCCGGATAGAAGGTCCTAGACCCATGATTGGTTTTCTTGTGTGGAGGAAAAGTAGCTTCAATCTTGGCCCTTTAAATCATCTTGTGCTTCTTTAAATCCATCACAGCCCTTGGATGTGTCCGCGAAATCATTCCCTTGGATTGCCAACATGTCAAGGCCTAAAACGTCATCCCTTGCATTCCTTTTAGATTCTAGAATGTGGGTTTAAGTGGGTTTAACCTCGGGGTAAGTGTAATATAAATATGAGGTGGTACACAAATTTCGGACGATACAGGGGTTTTGGCAGGTGGTGAAAGTATAAGCTTTGGCACAAATAGCCCCTCATCTTATAACTTGTAATTGCAGTGATCGTCCTTGTGGCAATACTACTTTGAGGACTTGGCAAGTAAGGTCCCTAAGGTTATATTGAGTTGTTGCAAGGTAAGTCCTTGTGGTGATACAAAACGCCAAAAAAGGCGGTTTGGTATATATGATAGTAGTAAACTGTTAAGTCCTTGTTTGGGCTTGACATTAAGGGTTCGGTTAAAGTATAAAAGGTTTGGGTGGCTTATAAAGAACTTTAAAACCTTAAAATTTTCATAATAAAAAAGCTTAATGGGCTAATCCGTCCGTCCCATTATATGAGGTACGGGTTGGCCCATTAAGGTTTTTCTTCGTTTTGGCTCCGTCTTGACTTTGACGTGGTTGACATTGACATTTTGGACTTGCTTAATTTTTTGAGACTTTTCTTCAACAGCTCTTTCTGTTCCTCTGTCTCCTCGGGGTTTTGTCGTTTTGGCTTTGATTTTTGTCTTTTTCTTAGATATCCATTACCTGCACAATACAAATGCAAAACATACAAATACAATGTATTTTTGGTACATTTTTTGGTCATTTAAGCTCGTTTTTAAAGGTCAAAGGTATGTGTAATTAAACACATACCACATTTGCATTGTTCACATTATTAGTTACTTGGGTGATGATCTGAGGAAGGATGTTTTGCAATTGTTGCGCGATGATAGCAGCGATGTCGGGGTTCTCATCGTTGCTAGGGCCGCTTTGTCGGTTTGGAGCCATTTCTATAAAATAAAATTTATATACATTAGACGATATAATAAGGATTTCCAATCCCATAATCTTATCATACTCTATACATTACCATATACATACAAGTATAACCAACATACAACGTGTCAACATCAATCCATGTAATCATACTTGCAAGTCCACTTGTGTTGTGGCGCATGTATAATTATGTTAGCCACTATAATTATAGATGCCCCCTTTCATAAGTGTACCCCCTCCTATAACGACACTTCTTAAGGTTAACACACCACATAACACATAATTCAAATCATTCAACTCATCACACGCAGATATAACCCAACAAATACTTAAGTCATAATATTAAAATACTTGAAAATCCAAAAGTCAAAAGTAAACATTCCTAAACATGGCTCCAACCCAAGAAAAACGAACTAAATTTTTCAAAACATGAAACGAGATGGGTAGTCGGGTAACATATAGGCAAGAATAGCTAAGATGAATCTGGTTTGGGTCGAACGCCACTCTTACAAGTATCTTCCATCTCTTTACACTTAGGTTCACTCCTTGCTGTGGACTCGAGATTTGACTCCACTTCATTGTCAGATGCTGTATAACCTGAAGACTCGGAGTTTGACCCTATTTCTGACACCTCCTTCGATCCCTTCTTTTTTTACTCTTCCTTTTCCTCTTCTTCCTCCTCTTCTTCATCCTCTTCTTCCTTTTCTTCCTTAGATGATGTGTATCTTGGAAATTCAGAGATTGTCTATCCTTTAAAATCATTCTCCTTTCCTTCTTCATGATCCAATTTACTTCTGATTTTCTCATAATCAACTTTTCCTCAACTCGGCACGGATACAGATCAATGGGTATTCGGCAATTGCGGTTTGTCCGTTTCATTGTAAGTCCTGTCACTGGATCCGTATAGCGCTTAAGTCCAGTTAGGATAATGATTCCCCAACGAAATTTCTTACGGGTAGGGAAAGACATGACTAAAATAATAAGGAAATAGTATATATTATATTAGATAATAGTAGACAAAAATAGAATAATTAAAGCTTTTGGATAAGCAAGAAAATATGATACTTACGTAATTAAACACTTAAACCTTATAATGCAGCTATATGAAGGACTCCTAGGTTATAGTCTAGGTTCAACCACCTACTTCTCTATAACCATTGGCTTTGATACCAATCTGTCACACCCCGCCAGGCGAAAACATTATGCATAACGTTCATGTGTATCATCAACAACACAAGGTGTCAACAATAGAGAGACTAAAATGCATTAAACAAAACAAAAATGGACACAAATTGTCATGACAATACCAAACACAAGAAAAATGGGTCTTGTATTGAGGTAAAAGAGTCACGTCAATACAGAGACCTCTTTTTCTTATGTTTGGTATTGTCATGACACTTTGTGTCCATTTTTGTTTTGTTTAATACATTTTAGTCTCTCTATTGTTTGACCCCCCTCCATGTGTAGTGATGATACCCCATGACGTTTATGCATCATGTTTTCGCCTTGGCGGGGTGTGACAGATTGGTATCAGAGCCAATGGTTATAGAGAAGTAGGTGGTTGAACCTAGACTATAACCTAGGAGTCCTTCATATAGCTGCATTATAGGGTTTAAGTGTTTAATTATGTAAGTATCATATTTTCTCGCTTATCCGAAAGCTTTAATTATTCTATTTTTGTCTACTATTATCTAATATAATATATACTATTTCCTTATTATTTTAGTCATGTCTCTCCCTACCCGTAAGAAATTTCGTTGGGGAATCGTTATCCTAACTGGACTTAAGCGCTATACGGATCCAGTGACAGGACTTACAATGAAACGGACAAAGTCGGCTAATTGAGTTGAAGATTTTGTAGTCTACTATGACGCGTCGAATCAAGGATTAGGTTATGTACTTATGCAGAGAGGCAAGGTAATTGCCTATGCATCACGACAATTAAAGATCCATGAGAAGAATTATACAACACACGACCTAGAGTTGGGAGCAGTAGTGTTTGCTCTTAAGACTTGGAGGCATTACTTGTACGGAACAAAGAGTGTCATCGATACGGATCATAAGAGTCTTCAACACATATTCGATCATAAGGAGTTGAATATGCGTCAAAGGAGGTGGATTGAGTTATTCAGCGACTATGAGTGTGAGATTCGCTGCCATCCAGGTAAGGCGAACGTAGTAGCTGATGCCTTAAGTAGGAAAGAGCGAGTGAAACCTAGACGTGTACGATCAATGGCTATGACGATTCAGTCCGGAGTTAAAAGAATAATTCTGGCAGCTTAAAGTGAGGCGTTCAAGGAAGAGAATGCTCCAGCAGAAAGATTACACGGATTAGACCAACAAATGAAAAGGAAAGAAGATGAGAGCTTGTACTTTATGGATCGCATATGGGTTCCGTTAGTGGAAGGTGTGAGAACCATAATCATGGACGAAGATCATAAGACTAGGTACTCTGTGCATCCGGGAGCGGATAAGATGTACCATGATCTTTGGGATATGTATTGGTGGCCGGGTATGAAAAGGGATATCGCTACATATGTTAGCAAATGTTTAACTTGTTCGAAAGTGAAGGCTGAGCATCAAAGGCCTTCGGGTTTATTGCAACAACCAGAAATATAGAGTATGATAAGATTATGGGATTGGAAATCCTGATTATATCGTCTAACGTATATAAATTTTATCTTTTATAGAAATGGCTCCATCTCGACGAAGCGGCCCTAGCAACGATGAGAACCCCGACATTGCTGCTATCATCACGCAACAATTGCAAAATATCATTCCTCAAATCGTCACCCAAGTAACTAATAATGTGAACAATGAAAATGCTAATGGTGGAAATGGTAGGATTGGTGGAAACAATGGATGTTCTTACAAGACATTATTGGCTTGTAATTCCCGAGACTATGATAGGAAAGGTGGTGCGGTAGCACTTACTAGGTGGATTGATAAAATGGAATCAGTAATAGAAAATAGTGGATGTGAGAAAAATCAAAAAGTGAAGTATGCTGCAAGCTCGTTTATAAATAAGGCCTTGACTTGGTAGAACACCCAGGTTCAAGTAAAGGGCCATGAAGCTGCTATGGCAATGACATGGGTTCAGATCAAGGTGTTGCTTGTGGAAGAATTTTGTCCAAGTAACAAAATGGAGAAGTTGGAGAGTGAGTTTTGGAATTATACTATGGTTAGGGCTAATCATGCGGGGTATACTAATCGGTTCCATTAATTGGCCAAACTATTTCCACACTTGGTGACTCCGGAGTCGAAGCGCATTGGAAGGTATATAAACGGATTGGCACCTCAAATTCGTGGAATGCTCCGAGCAACTCAGCCAACCATGATACAGAGTGCTATTCTTACGGTTGGGATACTTACTGATGTGGCGGTCAGTTGTGGTACGTTGACAAGGAGTAGTGAGAAAAGAAAGGAAGTGGAAGAAACAAGTAAATAAGGAGGTTCATGGAAAGATAATAAGAAGGCAAAAGTAGGAAAAGGATTTATGGCAACAGCCCCTCATAGAAATGGAAATGTGGGCTCATATTCTAAGTGTGCTAAGTGTTCTGCCTATCATCCAGAAGGTGGACCTTGTAGGTTATGTTTCAACTGTCAGAAACCGGGCCACTTTGCTAGGGATTGTCAGGTGCCGGTTAAGCTGGTGGTGCCAGTTAGTGCTGTTAGGATGGGAAATAATCAAAGGGTTTGTTATGAATGTGGGAGCTCTGAACATCTTCACATTACTTGTCCTAAGTTGAACCGATTACCTGGTCAAGCAGGAAACCGTCTAGCTTTGGAAGGAAAACGAAACACCCGGAACAATGGGAATCAAGCTAGAGGAAGGGCCTTCAGTGTAAATGCAGTCGATGCCCTGTAGGATCCTAACGTTGTGACGGGTACTTTTTCCTTAAACGATCACCTTGCTACTATACTATTTGATTCTTGAGCTGATTTTAGTTTTATTTCCACTAAATTTTCCCCCTTAATAAATGTGAAACCTATTATTGTAAGCCCTGGTTATGTAATAGAAGTAGCTAATGGTAAGAAAGAAGAAGTTGATAGGATTATCCTCACAAAAAAACTAAATGTCACAGCTAAATAAGCTTAAAAAGCTTATTGTGGACAGAAACTAAAACAAGCTTAAAGGGCTTAAAGGATTTAAGTCTTAACACTCAAATAAGCAAGCAAAAAGGAAATAAGCTCAACATCATAACACACTATCCTAAAAAAACTATAAGGGACACAAATGAGCTTATGAAATAAGCTGAATAAGCCATAATGAAAAATAAGCAGTCTCTAAACTAAGGCTAAGCAAAACAGTGATGGGGCAACTTGTAGCTTAAAAATAAGCTATCTAAAAAGCTTGCTAAGGGCTGAAACTTAGAGGGCTTATTAAAGAGTTATGGCTCTCCAAATAAGCTAAAATCTAAGGCTTAGTGGCACTAAAAAGCTAAGAAAAAAGGAAGCTTAAGTACCCCTTTGCACCAGGGGAGATTAGTGCTAAAATAAGGGCTTATTTGACAGCTTATTTTAAGCTGTCAAATAAGCTCAAATTAAAAAGAAAAGTTAAAACAGCTAAAGAGCTCTAGGACATGGACTTGTGCATCAATTTTTGGCTTCCAAAAATCATTTTAACTTGCTGAATTTAGGTAGTGAAAAAAAGGCTTTTTAGATTTTAAAACTTTGACACTTAACACCTTGGTGGTTTTGACTTAACAAGTCAAATGACACCTAAGGGTTTTTAACAGTTTGATTTAAGACACAATAAAGACTCTTTTGACACTTAAACTCAAACTTACAATGGCTTATTCAAATAAGCCATTGTATACCTTTTAGAAAAAGTCAGTTTCAAAAGTGACTTAAGAAAGCTTGGAAAAACAATTTTAAAACTTGAAAACTTTTAAAAACAGCTTAGGAGGATCATGAGGTTCATTTGAAGTTGGTGTTGGAGCTGCTAAAGAAGGAGAGATTGTATGCTAAGTTTTTGAAGTGCGAGTTCTGGTTGCAGGAAGCATATTTCCTCAGTCATATGGTCAAGCATAATGGTATACACGTGGACCCAAGTAAGATTAAAGCAGTAAAGAATTGGAAAGATCCAACAACGCTGTTCGAGATACAGTTATTTTTGGGGTTAGCTGGGTACTACCGACGTTTTATTGCGAACTTCTCCAAGATTGCTAAACCTCTTACTTCGTTGACTCAGAAAAACAAGAAGTATGAGTGGGGCATGAAACATGAAGAGACTTTCTAGACTATGAAAGATAATTTATGTATTGCTTCAATACTGTCGTTGCCTGATGGAGTTGAAGATTTTGTAGTCTACTGTGACACGTCAAATCAAGGGTTAGGTTGTGTACTCATGCAAAGAGGCAAGGTAATCGCCTATGCATCACAACAATTGAAGATTCATGAGAAGAATTATACAACACATGACCTAGAATTGGGAGCCATAGTGTTTGCCCTTAAGACTTAAAGGTATTACTTGTACAGAACGAAGAGTGTCATCTATACGGATCATAAGAGTCTTCAATACATATTCGATCAGAAAGAGTTGAATATGCATCAAAGGAGGTAGATGTAGTTATTCAGCGACTATGAGTGTGAGATTCGCTATAATCCAGGTAAGGCTAACGCAGTAGCTGATGCCTTAAGTAGAAAAGAGCGAGTGAAACCTAGATGTGTACGAGCAATGGCTATGACCATTTAGTCCAGAGTTAAAAGAATGATATTGGCAGCCCAAAGTGAGGTGTTCAAGGAAGAGAATGCGCCATCAGAAAGATTACACAGATTAGACCAACAAATGGAAAGGAAAGAAGACGAGATCTTCTACTTTATGGATCACATATGGGTTCCATTAGTGGGAGGTGTGAGAACCATAATCATGGATGAAACTCATAAGACTAGGTACTTTATGCATCTGGGAGCGGATAAGATGTACCATGATCATCGGGATATGTATTGGTGGCCGGGTATGAAGAGGGATACCGCTACGTATGTTAGCAAATGTTTAACTTGTTTGAAAGTGAAGACTGAGCATCAAAGGCCTTCGGGTTTATTGCAACAACCAGAGATACCCGAGTGGAAATGGGATAATATCACTATGGATTTTATCACGAAGTTACCTAGGACGAAGAGTGGGCATGCTACTATATGGGTAATAGTCGACAGACTGACCAAGTCAGCTTATTTTCTGGTGACATGTGAGGATTACAATATAGAGAAGTTGGAAAGACTATACATCGATGAGATCGTCGCACGGCTTGGAGTGCTTGTGTCGATTATTTCGGATCGAGATAGATGGTTTACATCATGTTTCTGGAAAACATTACAGAAAGCCTTAGGGACGCGATTGGATATGAGTACGGCTTATCATCCTTAGACGGATGGAAAAAGTGAGCGTACAATACAGACATTGGAGGATATGTGAAGAGCATGTGTGATCGACTTTGGTGGCAGTTGGGATGTCCACCTACCGTTAGCTGAATTTTCTTATAATAATTGTTACCATTCGAGTATTCGATGTACTTCGTTTAAAGCATTGTATGGAAAGAAATGTAGGTCGCCCGTTCTGTGGGCTGAAATTGGAGAAAGCAGGTTGATTGGACCTGAATTGGTGCAAGAGACGACTGATAAGGTAGTCTTGATAAAGGAAAAGCTCAAAGCGGCAAGAGATCGTCAAAAGAGCTATGCTGATAATAGGTGCAAGCCACTAGAGTTTGAGGTTGGAGATCAAGTGTTACTGAAGGTGTCGCCTTGGAAAGGCATGATACGTTTTGGAAAGAAAGGTAAGTTGGCACCGAGGAATGTAGGACCATTTGAAATCCTTAAAAGGATCGGCCTTGTAGCTTATCGATTAAGATTGCCCGAGGAATTGACTAACGTGCACGACACATTTCATGTGTCAAATTTGAAGAAGTGTTTGGCGGATGCAAATCTGCATGTGCTACTAGACGAGATTAAGGTTGACAAAACCCTTCGTTTTGTTGATGAACCTGTAGAAATTATGGATCGTGAGGTTAAGAGTTTAAAACATAGTAAGATTCTAATCGTTAAAGTTCGTTGGAATTTAAAACGTGGCCTTGAGTTCATGTGGGAACGTGAGGACCATATAAAAGCTAAGTATCCCCGATTGTTTGTTGACTGTGCTGTTGAACCTACTAGTTAAGTTTCGGGACGAAATTTCCTTAAGGAGGGGATACTATGACAACCGTGACTTAAACAGGTTAGTCAAACCGTTAGAGTTGACTAAAGTATTTATATGTATTATAATTATGTGCTTATGTGATCTTATATGAGTATTTGATATCAATCCGTGATGCGTGTTCATCTATTAGTGATTGAATTGTGGTTTTGGTAGCTATTTCATTTCGTTCACATTTTGTGACAACGGAAATGATAGCATGATTTTATGAGTTATCGTGTAATTCGGTGAATAATTGATATATGAGCGTAAAGAGTATATAATGTATTCCTAGGAATGAACTAAGTCTAGTATTTAAATTTGATAAGCATTAGTATTTCTAATTTAAGAAAGTAATTTATGAAATAAAATTTATAAATAGTAAGTTTAAAACTAGTTTTTATTCAAAAGGTTTGCAAAATTAATAAAGGGTTTTTATAAAAATAACAAAATAAGGGTAAATATGTATTTAATAATAATTAATAAAAAAATAAAAATTAAAGGGGTGTTTATTCGGCCGGTTATAAAAAAGAAAAAAGGAAAACCAATTTGAGTGTAATTAGGAAACTAGGTATTATAAATACAAAATCAAGGAAAACCCTAAAACACTTTTTCTCTCCCCCTTTTATTTTGTTTGGCCGAATCCCCAAGCAAGAAGAAAAAATAATATTTTCTTTATCAAGAACTAAGGTGGTGATTCAAGTATAATCAGGTGAAAGGTTTAGGTATGATTTTAATTAAGTTCTTATTTAAATATTTATAATCATGTAACTTTAATTGATGGATAAATTACGGTTTATAATGTTCTGTAAATTAATGATATATAACTATATGGGTGTGTTCGGGATTAGATTTAGAGCATGTTGGTGTAAACGGTTTAGAATAGAACGCGTTAATTTTAAAGTTAGGGTTTGGCAGAATTTTAGGTCATGTTGATCAAATGATATCTCATTAATAAAAACGAGTTTTGGTATCAATCTTGTGCCTAAATTGAAGTTCAGAGAGTCTAGTTTTTAAAAAGTCCAGCCCCAAAAGGTTTTGAGGTCGGGAAGTTAGTTAAATAATTCTTACAAGAAAAGTTGTCGAAACAGTAAATTCGGGTCAGATTTGGGTCTTATTTCAGGGAGTAAAACCCCTACTTAAAAGTTGAATTGAGGTTAGAAAAAAATTAGAGGTCATATTTTATGTGTCTATTAACTTCAGCACAAATCACAAGTCCTAAATCATTGTCTAAGTATTTTTAGAAAAATTAAACTTTTTGGTATGCGTTCAGATCCAAATTTGAGTACTTTGTGATGTTGAATTTTTATAAAATAGTTAGGCTCAATATTATTTTTTTGAAAAAATCACAGTAGTTCATAACCCTTTGGGAAGGTAGGGAATGAAAGGGGAAAAATTAATTTGATGATTTAGTATTTTATTTGTGGTCATAAAGTGACTGCAAAATTCTGCCGAAAAGCTGGAAAACTTGGATAAATGAATTAAGGGTATTAGGGTATAAGTGAGTTATGGGAAGTGTGGTAAAGGGTTTATAATCATAATGTGAACATAGAAGTCCATCAATTGATTGTTACATCATCTTGGGCGTTTAGCCTAATCGCGTGTAACACGTGTTTTATTTATGTTTAGTTGATTTCAAGGAATTCGTGAACTAGCAGTGCATCAGGTGAGTTTCATAGTCTGATTTTTCTGTTTTTATTGGGATGGAAATGATGCAAAATGTTTTGAAATGTTTTATTGCTGTGATTATGTGTTTTAATTGCGAATGGACATTACATGACTATTATATGACTATGTGATACACGTGTTATTTGGGATCGGATAAGTAAGCCTACTCAGTGTTATTTGTGGTATTGATTTGGGATCAGATGAGTACGCATACTCAGTGTTGGTTATGGTACCATGGGAGCAGATGGGTACGCCTACCCAATGTGATATGTTGTATGGTACATTCTAGGTGAGCTTGATTGCTTATAGTGCTAGCTATTCTAAGCCCGAATGCGAAATTAAGTATGTGAATATGTTGATATGATTTTGGTTGCATGCTAGCATAGGTTCATGATAGTTCATTATTGTCCTACTTTGTTTTGATAATCACAGAGGAAGCGAGTATTTTTGCGTGTCTAAAACCTATGACTCTCACCAACATTATTGTTGACGTTTTTAAGCATCATTAGAGCATCTTGAGGAAAGTAAAGTTAGGAAGATTGGCTAGTGAGACCGTAGGCTTGCATGCGGAGTTATTTCCTAGTTTTCATTTCATACTTGTTTTGAATTGATTCTTTGAATGTTTTAGGTTTTGGGATATTTTGTTTATGTCTTTGTATTGGTGTGACTCTTTTACCTAAATACAAGACCCCCTTTTCTTGTGTTTGGTATTGTCATAACACTTTGTGTCCATTTTCGTTTTGTTCAATGCATTTTAGTTCTCTCTATTGTTGACACCGTTGTGTTGTGATGATACCCATGAAGTTACGCCTCATGTTTCTGCCTTGACGGTGTGTGACATCAGGGATCCAATACTTCAGTTGCCCCATCTTATTCTTCTGTCGATCTTAGGTTGTCCAAATTGTTTTGTGGTATTTGGACTCTGAATCCTCCAAGCACATGACTGGAGATCGCTCTCAGCTCAACAATTTCATTCACAAGTTTCTCGGTACTGTCAAGTTCGATAATGACCAGATTGCAAAGATTATGGGGGTATGGTGACTATCAGATAGGATATATCACAATTTCAAGGGTTTTTTATGTGGAAGGGTTAAGACATAATCTATTCTCTGTTGGACAATTCTGCGACTCAAATCTTGAAGTAGCTTTCAGAAAACACACGTGCTTTGTTCGTAATCTGGAAGATGATGATTTACTCTCAGGATCTTGGGAAACTAACCTTTATACATTGTCAATGGGGGATATGATGGCGTCTTCTCCAATTTGTCTCTTGTCCAAAGTCTCAAAGACCAAATCATGGTTATTTCACCGACGATTGTCACATTTGAACTTTGGTGCTATTAATCATTTGGCTAAAAATGGTCTTGTACGAGGTCTTCCCAAATTAAAATTTGAAAAAGATCATCTGTGTTCGGAATGTGTTATGGGCAAAAGCAAGAAACAATCACATAAACCTAAATCTGAAGACGCCAATCAAGTAAAACTATATCTTCTACACATGGATCTTTGCGGGCCTATGCGTGTTGCAAGTATAAATGGGAAAAAGTACATCCTCATCATTGTAGATGATTACTCTCGGTTCACATGGGTGAAGTTTCTAGCATCAAAAGATGAAGCTCCTGATTTCATAATTAAGTTTCTGAAAATGATACAAGTATAGATGATACGCCTGTCAGAACATTCGTAACCAGATAATTGGGAACGGAGTTTGTCAACAATCTCTGCGTTGCTTTTATGAGAGGGTTGGTATCTCATATGAACCATCGGTTGCGTTCTCCACACAAAAATGGTTATTTCTCTTGCGTATTCCTCTTGTCGTGATAAGGCGAAATCGTTACTTTTGTTTGAAAGTCGCTTCAAACAATGTTAATTTACGCAAAAGCTCCTTTTTTCTACTGGGGCCGTGGCAGTCGCTACCACTTGTTACACCCAAAACGATCCATTTAGACGCCACCATGGAAAAACTCCTTATAAGCTCTTACATGACAGAAAACCCGATCTATCTTACCTTTATGTCTTTGGTGCACTTTGCTATCCAAACAATGATAGTGAGGATTTGGGCAAACTTCAAGCTAAAGCTGATATAGGTATTTTCATTGGATATGCACCTAAGAAGAAAGCTTACTGTATCTACAACCGACGTACTCAAAAAATCATTGAAACCATCCATGTCGATTTTGATAAGCTAACGGAAATGGCTTCTGAACAACTCGGTTCAGGACCCAGACTTCAATGTATGACTTCTGCAACATCCAGTTCAGGACTCGTTCAAACCCCTATTCCTCAACAACCCTGTATTCCACCATCAAGAGATGATTGGGATCGTTTGTTTCAACCTATATTCGATGAATACTTTAATCCTCCAACTATTGCTGTCTCTCCAGTTCCAGTCGCTGCTGCACCAAGAGCTGTTGATTTAGCCGATTCACCTGTGTCTATGTCAATTGACCAAGATGCTTCATCAACAGAATTCCCATCAAACACAAGATCAAGTAAATTCTCTAATATTTTCTCAAGGTTTTGAAGATCACCCAAAAAACACTACTTTCAATGATGATCTATTTTCATGAATATCTTCATGACAGACTCGATTCTAAGGGATCGTCATTAATGTGTGACGTTCACACTCATAGATCCCTTGGTAGATGGTACTAAGGGATTCATCCCTTAGCAAATGTAATGGCAATCCTTCTCGTCTGTCTCCACCAGAAAACAACTATAGACTGATGCCATGTGGTGTTATTTTGATGCCTTCCTAACTTCTATAGAACCAAAGAACTTTAAACAAGCAATGACCGAACCGTCATGAATCGATGCAATGCAAGAAGAAATTCATGAATTTGAAAGGATACAAGTTTGGGAATTAGTGTCGTGTCCAGATAAAGTAATGTTGATCAAACTCAAATGGATTTATAAGTTCAAGACGAACGAATTTAGCGGGGTACTAAAGAATAAGGCAAAACTAGTTGCTCAAGGATTCAGGCAACAGGAGGGTATCGATTTTGAGGAATCATTTGCACCGGTTGCAAGAATAGAGGCCATCTGTATCTTTGTAGAAAATGCAACCAACAAGAATATGAAGATTTTCCAAATGGACGTCAAAACAGCATTCTTAAATGGTGAGCTTAAAGAAGAGGTCTACATTTCTCAACCAGAAGGATTTGTTAATCAGGACAACCCATCGCATGTATACAAGCTTAAAAAGGCTCTCTACGGTCTCAAACAAGCACCACGTACATGGTATGACATGCTGTCAAGTTTCCTTATTTCACAACATTTCTCTAAAGGTGCAGTGGATCCAACACTCTTCACACGGAAAGCAGGAAACGACTTATTAATGGTACAAATTTATGTTGACGATATAATATTTGCATCCACTAATACTGCTATGTGTAATGAGTTTGCTAATCTGATGACCACTAAGTTCAAGATGTCAATGATGGGGCAGATGTCATTCTTTTTAGGATTACAAATTTCTCAAAGTCCTAATGGCATCTTCCTAAACCAGTCAAAATATGCTTCTGAAATAATTAAAATATATGGTATGCTAACTAGTGATTCTGTAGACACACCTATGGTAGAAAAGAGTAAACTGGATGAAGATCTACAGGGGAAACCAGTTGATGCTACACTTTACCATGTCATGATTGGATCCCTCATGTATCTGACATCTAGTAGACCCGGCCTTATTTATGTTGTCTGCTTATGTGCCCGATATCAGGCAAAGCCTACCGTAAAACACTTAAATGCGGTTAAATGGATCTTTCGATACCTAAAGGGAACCATTAACATGGGTCTCTGGTACTCGAAGGATATTGGTATGTCTCTAACAGCATATGCAGATGCAGATCACGCGGGATGTCAAGACACTAGACGCAGTACATCAGGAAGTGCTCAATTCTTAGGTGATAAACTTGTTAGCTGGTCTTTCAAGAAGCAAAAGAGCACTGCAATCTCGAGTATAGAGGCAAAATATATTGCCTTATCTGGGTGTTGTGCTCAAATCCTATGGATGCGTTCACAGCTAACAGATTATGATTTTCAATTCAATAAGATTCCTCTGTACTGCGACAACAAAAGTGCGATTACTCTATGCTGCAACAACGTTCAACATTCAAGAGCCAAGCACATCGATGTAAGCTACCATTTTATAAAGGAGCGGGTGGAGAATGGAATAGTGGAACTCCACTTTGTTTGAACGGAATATCAACTGGCTGACATCTTTACAAAACCCTTGCCAAGAGAAAGATTCAATTTCTTGATCGAGAAGCTAGGTATGAGAAGCATGTCTCTGAAAATGCTAAAACGTCTGATAGAGGAAGAGGACGAGTAAAGGTGGTTACTCGCGGTATATCCTGTATCATATGTACATAAGAAAACATAAAGTACAAAAATATTTTTTTTTATATAAATTTTTTAAAAAGAAAATTAAAAATTAAAAAAATCAGAAAAATATAAAAATATGTATCTCTGGCATGTCTTTTGAAAAATGATAACATTTACGGCCTTAAAAATGTCATTTAATAATAATACGAGGTTGTAAATGAAGTTCGAGTAAAAGTTCAAAAGCTTTTGAAACATGCCAGAAATGGCTTGCTATTATTTCTAATAGCAAACCGGTCATCATCTTCATGGCAAGTATTTCAAAAAGAAAACTTGACCTCTCAACGGGAATTTATTCTCGGGCATGGTCTACTTTATGACCATGCTTGTGTTTACTTTGCAACACAACCCATGCTTCCTTTATACAAACTAATGTAAGTGTCAGTGCATTTCTTTGTTAAAGTAAGAGAAATCTTATTTTTTACGGCGTTGAATTTAAAAATAATATAATCATATTTAGAAATTCATTAGAAAAATCATTTTCAAAGACATTTGACCACTCAAACAACGACTACATCTCTTTAAATAGAAAACGGGTCATTGTTTGAGGGGGAGAAAATGTCAAATATCTTCTTCATAAAATTAGTTTGTGATAAATGGAAAAGGTTTTTAAACAATAACGGGTTAACAAGTAAAGGGGATTTAATTAAGTTTAATACAATTAAGCCTTAACTGTCATGTGTTTAATCCTTTAGGGGTGCTATCGCAAAATGTAAGACTTATTCTTGATAACTAAACCTTAGGGACTAGTATTGCTAATTAGGAAACTACTTTAGGCCTTAGGAAAAGTTTATTAGGAAAATGGAAGTCTTAGTAAACCTTGGGGGCATTTATGCCAAAAACCAAAAGATTTTAAACATAAACACCCCCACCGTCTCTTTTTCTTTCTCATGACTCAAACAAAACTCAAAACACCATTGTTGATTTTTTAAGACCCCAAGAACTCATTCATTTCTCGTCCAATCACTAAGGTATACTTGTAATATGTTTCTCATACCCCATAGCACTTGTCAATAGACCTTAATCGTGGAATTATGCTCGAAAAACCCTAATAATCGACCTAACTTTCATCACCTTGAAAAGTGGTTGAAACCTTAAATTGATTGAGGGGTTTTGGTCCTATAGGGGTCAAGAACATGTACATATAACAATTTTACATGGGGATAACATATTCTTATGTTTTGGGTGATTCTTGATTTCAAACAAATAGGAAATGGTCAAGAGCTTGTAAAAGTTAGTGGGTTTGAGGTTTAGAATGATTCAATAAGTGTTTGTGTGTATTTGCTTGAGTATTAAACATGTCTTAACTACAAAAGTTGGCTCATTTGGGTTGTTCGTGTTCTTATGAGTCGAACAAAGCAAAAGGCAAGATTTTT
>BQNB010018930.1:4794-67564 GCA_026074375.1 Tanacetum coccineum | reverse complement strand
GTGTGAAATTACACCTACATATGACTCCCGATAGATGGTATTAAAAAGTTTGAAGCTTTATGTAAGTTGGTCCTTGGTACTCTAAATTCAATGTATGTAGTTCATGTTAAGAGGATATGAAATAAAGTCGGTTGGGAGAAAGCTCGAAGGAATATAAGCACAATGTATCTAATGGTATGCCACCGAGGCAATTAGTAATGATGGCAACATAATGATTCACATAGCTGTAGGAATAGGCAAGCAACTGAGTATGAGCACACACATTTTCTCTAATGTTTTTTTTGTATAAACTATAGTTGAAGAAACGAATAGGTCATTTTGCTACCTAAAACCTTTAGTATCTACACGAGACATAAAGTCTGATATAATTAGTTTTTATTTTGTTATATTTTTCCCAGGGAAAAAAGGAAAACCAAGAAGTGGATTTCCTGCTGCTGTCACGAGGATGGACATGTTAAACGATGTATTTGCTGCAAGTGACCTCATCTCACTCCATTATGCCCTCAACAAATGATGTAATTAAAATTATAATTTTTAAATGCCTATAGCATGTCAAACCAGGTAATTTTTATTTGGTTTGTAAAAACGTTGCTAAATATTGCGAAAATGGTTTCAGGATGCCTTGACTTCCTAAATTAAGTGTGTTTGGTTCAGGCTGTTGCATAATAAAAGTATGTGTGGTGCAAAACAAGTCAATGAAGAGACCAGTGTATACTCAAAATGTATGCGTAGAATTGAGGAGTGTCAAGCTGTAGCACACGCGGATCAGGAACAAGATCAACGCATAAATGCCGAGCCGTCTAAATCTGAATGACTCCATTTGAAGCGGTATATTTTCAGTTATGAGTCCATTGATTATAAGTAGTTAATACATTAAATCTTTGTTACTAGAGTGTCTTCTGAATTGGTGAATGGGGTTAGTAGTTAGGACTATTGTATGAGATGATTTTAGTATTAACCAAGTTTTGGTTGAAGGGGAAAAATAGGAAAGTACGAACTACGAAGTAACTTCAACGGGGTTACTTTAATTGAACGAATAAATAAGGAACTATATATAATAGCCTAAATGAAGTGGTTTCGATCTGTGTAATCTGTTATATGGGTGGAGGGAGAAACTTGGACCTCTTTGCACAGGTAGATAGTTAAAATCAAAAAGTTATAGCTAGGACAGGACGGGAAGCACCTATGACACATTTACTTTAGTTAAATGGGTATAGTCAGAAACAATAGTTTTTGGCGTAAATAAGAAATGAAATAGGATCAAATACTAGAGTCTCCAATTCCTAAAAAAGGGAGGAGAAAGTGATAAGGTCTTAATAGTTTATAAGGGTTTAAGTTCTTAAAAACATCTATGCTAGACATTTAAAGGCAAAAAAGGCTTGAATCCTTTTATGTTGGAACTCATAGAATTTGAATTCGCCAAAGTAAACAATTAGAAAATCTTAGTAGGTTTTTTGAATAAGATGAAAGTTAAACACTATATAATATGCAACGATATTACCAATTGTTAGGTTTTTGAAATTTCAGCAGCAACAAATTCACTAGCTAAATTGGTCCCCAAATTTCATCATTTTTGCGTAAAAGATTTTGAGTTTGGTTAAGTGTAGTACGTGGAATTAGTTTCAGATATAAGATAACAAAAATACCAGCAACTTTTTACCCTTATTGACCCATTTTCTTAGCAAAACAGAATTGACAACATGCTACATAGATAAAATTAGAATTTGCCACCTTCTATAGATCTGCTGGTATTATTTTCATTTGGTTTTCTTCAGTTTAGTAGGGACCTTCAAAGCTCGAGTTTGTTGGTGAAAATATGGTCGACCGTTACTTTGTAGCATCAGATGATAGATGATAAAGACTGAGAAGACCTCCAGCTCCCCGCTAGATCAAACTTTACTTCATATGCAATATCCAGGCTCTGTGATAAACCCGTTATCCGTCTCATGAAGTTGATAGCTTCTAAGTTGTGATGACTAATGTCAAAAAGAATAACCAGGTCAACAATGTAACTGACTGAATTGTGCATAAATATGGTTGTGGGATCAATAGTATATGATTGGTTCAAGGATACAAGAGCAGGGATTTGCGTTATAACAATGACATTTGTCAGAGAGAAGCTAAAGAAGCGATATGAATGTTTAAATGGATAGAGCAGGGGATCGGATTAATTTGAAACAAAATCAGTTCTTACGGCTTAAAAAAAGGAAAAAAGTTGCAGGTTCTATCTTTCGAGGTCTAAAATTCAGTCTCATGGTTGCGTAATAATTTAGGAACAATAAGTGTGGTAAGTATATATAGTTTGGCTTATGTGTCGATGATTTTGGGGGTTAGTTGTTCCTGCAATCACAAAGGAAAAAGTTGCAGTTTCTTCTTCGGATTCTAGAATTCAGTCTTATGGGTCGTGTAGTAATTTAGGAGACAATAGATGTGGTGATTCTATAGGTGCTTATTGTGTTAGTAATGTGGGCTCTGACAATGATTGGGGTTTCAATTCGGATCCTACGTCTCAAAAGGAAAAAGTTGCACATCCTTATTTCGACAGTTGTTACGGTTCCTTTGTTGCTGATGTTGGAAGTCAACCATATGGGCTGTGTGGTAGTTTCGTAAACGATGGGTCCGAATTCTACAGGGGCTTATTCTCTCGGTTATAGGTGCTCTGTTGGAACGGGTCCTGTTAGGGGGATTGTTTTGGATTTTGATCATTCGAAAGTTCGTTTGCCGTCTATTGAATAAGCAGGGGTGTGTTTTCTTTGGAACTGGATTCTGGTGGAGGGTGGATGGCACTTGATTTTAAGAACTCTGTCTTTTTCTATCGTCTGTTGAAAAAGATTTAGGAAGACCGGCCGTGCTTGATGACGGGGTTTGGTTTCGTTCGAGTGCTGTTAATGGGTCTTTTCACGACGATCATTACGATTGTTTCTTTAGGCAGTCTGGAAGTGTTGCGACTCGAGGTACGAAAATATAATGTTTGTACGATGTATTTGCTTACTACTGCGTGTAAGAAGTCATTTTACAGAACATCATTTGCCAACTCATGACATGGCTATTCAGAATGCAAGAACCAACAGCGTTTCAAATGAAGGTACGCGCAAACTTTTGAAATCTGTCTTTTTTTCTTTTAAATGTGATTTGTGGATCCAACACTTTGTATATTATTCAGACAGTGGGATGATTTAGTTGGAGAAAGCTCAGTGATTGTAAAATGGAGACGTTATTCTACTTAAATTTAATTGCCCACACTTCATATAGTGTAATAAGGGTCAAATGTTTTATATAAAGGAAAAACTTGCAAAGAATCAAATAAAGTGGTTAAGTGGTCAATGGGGTAAAAAATTACATTCTGATATCGTTGGTGTCATTAAACATGATATACTTTAAATACAAATCTTGACAAAGACAAAAAGTTCAGGTAGGTGTAATACAATTTACCGGAGTAACACCCTTTACCAAAAAATATCAGGTGGGTTGGGTATGTTTTCAAAAGATGTCAGGTTGAGGTGACCGAAACACTTTTTTTACAAAATTATCGTGGAATGACTTCTCTATGATGTTTTAGGATAATAGTATTTCAGCGAGCTTGAACCCCTCTGACCGTTTCCTAATTAGTTGTTTCTGAGTTAAGGCATAACTAAAAGTTGACTCATTCCTAAGTAATTTAGGAAAATTTTAACATTTTTTGCATTGACCTAATTCTTTTGCTTTGTGTGGTTGTAATTCCAAGCTATGGGAGCCATATTATGCGTAAACTATTTGTAGCTTTCAGTAATTGCAATTGCAATGACAGTAAGTATGTTATAATTTTCGTAAATAAGAAATGTGGTTACATTTAACGAAGTTCACCATGTTTCAACTTCTCAATTTGTTTCAGGATAAATACCTTCTATGGGTGTTGTGAATAGTTACACAAAAGCAATGAAGGTTCAGAGTTGGGTGCCTTCAAAATGTGTAAATGTCTTTCATCATTTTTATTACTTTTTACATTTCATATCCAGGTTGCCTTGATTTAGTGTTGGCATATCTTTCTTGGTCTAATGGATCCAAAGTCCTTACTAACGAGGTTTAATGCAAAAGCTCATGACGAGTAAGATGCTTCATAGTTGATGCAACTCTTCATGTGTAGAAACACTTGCCATGGTCATCTTTGGTTTTAGATCTACCTTCCCTTTCCACTATATTGTTTATCTAAAACAAGTGTTATATACCGTATGAAACAAAGTTTTACCTGATATGGAATTAATTAGGTACTAGTGTTGGATATTTGTAGGCTCGATGTGACGAGTTAGCGCAATTAGAGTTTGAGGAAAATGAATTAAGCCACACACAAGAGGAATAGAAATTACGTTTTGAACCGCGAAACACATCATACCATTTTAACACAGCCTCGAAGTATTGAAAGTGGGGCTTTGGCATGAATTGCGCCTGAGTTTTGTTTGAACTGGCTCAAAGGAACTCCTGAGTGGCAAATGACAGTGCGGTAGTGTGCTTCAAGCTCTACGCCAAATCACTTAATTACACCTGAACCATTGTATATTGTTATATGGTAATTTTTGGTGACTTGACAATAGATGTTACCCGTTCTTGGATATTAATTCTAGATATAGCCCACCAGGTTTAAACAAATGACCCACCCGAATATGGAAATTTTTGTGTCCTTTTGCATGCGGCTTTCATACATGTATAAAGTAAAACCGATGTATAGTTTTGCAGTCTAAAATAATTCAATTGTGTTCTTAACATGTTATTGCAAATTCAACTTAGTGGTTAAGGGTTTATTACATTAATCGTCTTGAAGATTTATGGTTCCTCTGTGAATGCATGATAAGCAACTCCTTATATTAACAAAAAGTTACCTTAAACAAAAAATATAATACAAAAAACTCGCCGCAGCGAAGCGCGGGTTTTCAAAACTTGTTAGGATAACAAAAATATCAATAGTTTGTTACTACAAACTAATAATACGTGTTACTGTAATACTCTTAGGTGGCATTTTGGGTTTTTTTTTTATTCCCCCCCCCCCCCCCCCCGTGAATTTGAAAATTAAAATTTTAAATTTGAAATTTTGAAATATCTTCGTGCATAGTTTGGTTGACAAAATCAACTATTTGAAATCAGTTTCATATGTTTTTAGTAAGCAACTTTTTAAGGAGTGACGGATAGGGGTGTCACCCGACCCCGATTAAACCTATTCAGGTCATGTTACTCAGGTCAAAAAAATTTATTCGGGTAATTCGCGTCAACCCGATTAATCTGAATACTAAATAGGGTCGGGTATTGGGTTTGAAATTTTTGATAACTCAGGTTGACCCCGAAAAATATTTCTTTTGATTTTTTTTTAATATAAATCTTATAAATATTCTATTTAAACGAGTAAAAAAGTAGTTTTATTACATTTTACTCATATTCGGGTTGACCCGAACCCGACCCGAGGTGACCTGACCCGAATTGACACGAACCGACTAACCTGAATTCAAATAGGGTCAACTTCGGGTATGAAATTTTTAACTTTGACTCGACTTTGACACCGGCCCAATGACCCACACACCGAACAACCGAACAACCTCACACTCGAATAACACCCTAGTAACGGATTTCTTTTGATTTAAAAAAAGAAAAAGAAAAAATACAACAAAAACAAGAAGAAAAAAGTTTACAATTTTTTTTTTCAAGTAAATTAAAGTTCCTCACTTTTTGGAGGCATTCTAATTCTCCACATTTTGGCAATTCGTGAAATTTTAAATTCTTTCATTTGAGATACCAAATGCAATATTTGAAAAAAATTAACATGCAAATTCCATGAAATGCCTCCAATTATATATATAATCATTTGAGAAGGGTTGACTTACTATTCATTTTAAGCACTGTAGCTACAGTGCTACAGTGCTGAGCCAAAAAGAAGCCTAAAAAATTGGCCCGGCCCAATTAGTTTTTTTTTTTTTTTTTTAACTTTTGTTGGCACAAAATAGGGAGGGAAAAAATGTTACAAAAGTACCGACGCATTCAGATAAAAAAATACCCGCAGTAACATTTCGAATTTACTAAACATGTCATTTTAACACCATAGACAAAAAACAAAAAAAATATAAAATATAAAAAAAATAAAAAAATAAAATTTTAACGCCACGCAACAACGCGTAAGACCATAAAAAAACTACTAAACACGATACTGAAAAAGTAAACCCTCACTATTAAATATGAGACTGACAAAATAAACTCGCACAAAATTAAAGGGAAAAAAAGAATTAATGACACGCAACAACGCGCGAAAAATTAACGCACCGCAGTTTCGTGCAGGAAAAAAAAAACTTACACTATTAAACATAAAAAAACGCGCGAAAAAAATTAAATAAATAAATTTAACGCCATGCAACAACACGCGAAAAATTAACGCCCGCAGCAACGCGCGGATATCTTTGCTTGTTTACCTCAACCAAAGGCACCCTCAGGTCTGTTTTTAGGTCTAATAGTTAGGCCCACTTATTATTTATTTTTTAATTTTTAAACGCAACTTTTTTATATACCCTCTACAAAAAAAAACAGCTACTATCTATCAAAATCTTATGGATTGTTCGCTTTCAGATATCGTCAATGAAATCAAAGCTAGTATTCAAAAACTAATTGAGGAGGATAGCGTTCGCCAACAAGCGATTATAGTGCAATTTGACAATGCAAGCACAACTAAAGATGATATGAGGAAAGCATGCCAAGAATGCAATGACATTCCGTAAGAAAAATGTGATTTTATTGACACTTTTTTGAAAGAATAATCTTGAAAAGATTCCAAGATGCATATGGCTTTGTTTAGAAATGCGGCAAAAATACAAGATCAAATTAATACTACAACTGTTTGGATGCATGCAAAATACAAATATGACGATTGTGTTTTAGTTTTCATATTGTTTTTTAAATTTCGTATTGTAATTTTTATTTTTATTTAAATTAATGAAAATTTAGTTTTTTTTTATTTCGCATGTGTACATCTATGCAACAAATACATATAATTACCCCTATGAATATTTTTTCCCCCTATAAATACCCCTTACCCTCGTTCTTTTTAAATACATCTTCTTTTTAAACTCTCACCACTACTATCTCAAAAACTATGGCTACTGAACCAATTGATGTGAGACTATCCTTATATAACTACGAGAACGATTTGATGTTGTGGTCGCACTTACGGAGCAAATGTTGAATTTGATGCATCGCTTTGCACATCGAATTCGTAGTTGTAGGCCTGAAACAATCAGGATTGGTTCGCATCCAGATCATCACCTTATCGACCATGGTCACATTCTTGAAAGGATGACGGGAGTATACATGAGAAACGTAAATAACATGATGTTGGCTAGGAACGAATTGCTTCGAAGCATGGCTGAGAAGCAAGAATTTACTAACAACTACAAAAAAATGTAAAAGCTTGAATGCTTTACACCAAATGGCCGACCATTGTCATGTGATGTCGTAGAAATAAGGTTCGCCGTGTAGTGTATTTTGTGTTTTAGTTTCCGTATTGCTTTTTAAATTTCGTATTATAATTTGTATTTTCCTGTAATTGAATGAAAAATTAGTTTAATTTGGTATAACTACTTTTTCCACAACCATATTTTTTACTTACAAATACCCTTCACGTCTATTATTTGTACGATTTTTAAAACATCGGACAGAACACGATGGTTTTCAGAATCCCCTAAACAACAAACAAGGTTTTTATTGGTGGGATGTTGCCAAAAAAACTACAAAAATTGAACGTTAAAAAAAGAAAAGAAAAAGCAAATTGTGATACCAAATTCTCCAATCATCATCCTTTAAGTTGACCAACCACCACTAGAAAATCTTGCGGATTTATGGTCACATGATAACTTGATTATTAGTTACCATTTGGTATATTTATGCATAAGAAAACACAAACATGTTATTATGATGCAAAATCAACTTGACTCGTTGACTAAGTTAAAAGTCAAAGTAGTTAACTAGTCAATGTCTTTACCTCTTTAGCCTTCAAACAACAGCAAACTCCATCAAGCTAACAGTTATAATTCTATAGGGCAACATTTGAAGTATAAGCAAAGAAAAATCAGCACTAGCTAGCCCATTATCATAACCCAACACGCTCACATGCACTACCTCCTCATTTCCAACACCATGGAGAATCGACCAGTCGTGATAGACTACAGCTCCAATGTAGACACTTCCCGTGCTTTTCGTTCAGTAAAAGAAGCCGTAGAGGTCTTTGGAGAACGGTTTCTCACGGGAGAAATCTTCTCACCATCACCTAAACCACCTTTCACTTTACCAAAGCAAGAAACAAGATCATGGAAGCCCACATATAGCCCTCAACCTTCATGGAAGTCATGCTCGTCGTCACGAGAAACAGAAGAAGAATCATCATCATTGCTTGCTACTTCATTGAAAAAACTTGAGACGGAACTTGAAGAAACAAAGAAAGAGTTGAAGTTACTCAAGGATAGAGAGTCTGAGACCGAGGTGGCTTTGGCTTCTTTAAATGCTGAGCTCCATAAGAACATGTCCAAGATTGCTAAAGCGGAGGCGGCTGAGGCTGCAGAGAAAGTGGCAGCATTGAAATCGTCTACAAATATGGCTAACGTGATAAGTGGCGGTGTAGGATGGAAGACAGCTACTGAGAAGAAAATTATGAAGAAAAAGCCGATAATTCCCCTCCTTGGAGACTTATTTTCAAAGAAAAAAGGGAAATCAAATGCTTCTGATATTTTGAATCCAATTTATACACCATCACAAATGCATTGGATTTGATCATTTGAGAATATTAAGGGTTGAGTTTCTTACATGGATCATACACCAATTGTGCATTTATTTCGACTGTTATCATTTTCTATTTGTTCGATCACGTGTGAATTAATTTGTTTTTAGTTGAATATTTCAGGGTGTTATAAGCGATGAAATAGAATGAAAGTGTGTGATTATTGTTAGGCTTTGATTTTTTGTTGTTGTGTTCCTTTGATTTGTGTTATCGAATCGAACAATTTTTTTCTTCAAACTGATCACATACATGTTTAAGACTTGAACTCTTGGTTAGTGAACGTACTAAGTTGATAAGCAGAAGAAAACTTTTCTTACTTTAACTTCTATGTCAAAATTTATTTTCACTAGCATAAAAGAAACAAGAATGACATCCATAAGTCACAATCATATCACCAAAGTTCTCACCGGTTGCTACACTGATTACAAAATTAACCATGGTATTACAAGTGGTAGCTCTATTTCTCGAAACCATTCACGTAACAAGTCAAGGTTTAACAATCAAGTGTGTTAGTACAGATATTGATGAACTTCGTCGACAGGTAAAAACACTTGATTTATATAAAAAAAAATCTAAAGAAACGGGATGAGTTAGCCCACTGTCTATTACATTTGAATAATTACTGCTTTAATAAGGGTTAGAAAACCACCAATATTACTATTTACAGCTTATTTTGACCCGTTTGATATAGACAAGGACAACAACACGAAACGACCCATTCTTAATTAAAAAAGTCAAAATTGCTGCCACTGCCCTATCACGTAAAAACGAGTCAGCTATAGAAGTGAGCAACCAGACTAAAATTATACTCTGTAATATATATGAGAAAGGATACCTAAAGGCATGACAGTAAATAAATAGTCTCCTTTTCGATGCCGCTCTACAGAGGAAACAGTCTGCAAAAACACACAAACAAGTAGAACAAAAACAAAATAGAAAGAAATACTTAAAGTGTTTGATTCTAATTCCCTCGCATTTATCATACTGAGACCAGCTAATACTTTCGTCAACTTGAAATTTGTGAAGCCTAAAAATGTTGTCACTTGTTCTTTTAGGAAATGAGATTGATACATCTTACATTGTAACCAATCACAGTTATCACTGTACTAATTTCAATTGAGAACCATAGTACATTCATTAAAAGAGCAGAGGACCACACCTTCATTTTTGTATAATTTGTACTTTTAAGATTTGCTTCTTTAAACATAGAAAAATTTAGTTGATTCGATGATGTGAACAGTGTAACAAAAAAATCATTAAAGCCACTACGTACTTTTAGCAAATGTATTAGACGAATACCCGTGTAAAGTGACGTACAGCGGCAAATAGTTATATATTTGCGTAATCATGATTTTAGTTCGACCCTTAATGCAAAGCATGTGTTTTTTTGATATACAAAGAGTTTATTTAACTATTATAGTGTGTTTTTAAGAAGTTAAGTTTAAAATTGATTAAGCTTAATTAAAGTGTATTAAGGGATACTTAAAGGTAATTTAGGCAAACTACATTAATTTAAGTTTCGTTTCAAGACAAGAGATACACTTTACAAGTAGTAGAGAAGAGATAAGCATAAATAAATTAATCACTTTTGTGTTTATAATCTCTGTTTTTCATGTTACTTGTAGACTCTGACTGCTTACAAAAATATAGGAATAACATCCCTAAAATGATGACAAAATTGAATTACAAGCATATAGCTTTCCAGTCTCTCACACAAGGATACAAACTCATTTAATTTTGGGGGCGTCGAATTAGTCATTGTTACATAAGCAGGCAGGTCGATTCCAGCACCATTCATCATCTTGTATACCCTTGACATCCACTTGTGCCATAAATAAGGGTGATAATAAATCATTTGGTAGCTTCAGTCCTTCGGCATCAATCTAATGGCAGAAAAGCTTGATTACTGAATCAGCGCCTGCAGTGAATAACCACGGCTGCCTTGGGTGGAACTTACAGTCCAGCAAACCTAAACACAAACAACAAATCAGCTTTTCATACCTCTTGAGTAAAAGTAATTTTCTAAACTTGAGCTTTATATAGACATTTTAATGGACAACTAAATAGCATTGATAAATCTGCAATCAAACATTTCGCCGAACACAAGTATTTCATGTCATACAATTTTATATAGAAGATTGCTTAACAAGTCCACCTTTAAAGATTCCTTAAATTATTTATAAATCATAGCTATACAAAGAAGTAAAGAACTAACCTCTTCCATTAACGGCTTTATGGCCATGAAGAATTTCCAAAGGAACAATAAGAGGATTTTGGTTCAAATCTGAGTACACCATCCCATGGAAAACATATGCTGTGCAATCATCTGAAGATGAAGCAAATAAAGGATAGGTTCGATGGAAGTTCACGTTTGTTATGTCTTTTGGGTGAGATCTGCATTAACAAGGGTCAATCATTAAAAAGTGGACAGATATACAAAGAAATATGGTACAGATATAATGTCAGCATATTTGATCATGCTTTATACACAACAACAATACCCAATCCCGCCGGAGCGAGGTATGGGGGAGGTGAGATGTAGACGATCACACCCCTACCCGAGGATAAAGGGACAGCTTCTAGAAAGACCTCCGAAAAGTGTGTGCGCGCAAGCAAATAGACTTTATGTGTGGTGTGCGTGAGGAAGGAAAAGAAATGACATAAAAGAAAGCATATACTCGTACTTTATTTTTCTTATAGAAACGCAATACATATATTAACATATGATCATGCTTTATACGACTACACTAATTTAGTGACCGCTTAAAGTTAACAATGTATCTTCGTCACACAAAGAAATTGAAAAATGTGTGGTCAAAACGAATTGGAACGCAAACATTTTGTTGCCTCTATGTATATATATAACATGAACCATATAATGTTACAAAAAATAAATTGTTGAAACACTATTCTAATTTTCTCAATAAAGCAATTTAAGAGGTTGTAAGCAAATATATACACTTTGGGTCACTTTTGGACTATTCAAAGTTTCAAACCATTTGACTCTATTTTAACAAAAATTTAAAGTAAGCAAATTTGATCATTTAGCCCCGAATTATCCATACCTAGGTACACAGACACGTCATGACTACTACTAAAAGGATTCATGAAATAGAAGTAATTTACATACTTAAGAATTTTGTAAGGTTTTGATGAAAGATCCATATCAAACCAACATAACTTTCCATCCTTGCTCCCCACAATGACATTGTCACCTGCGTGAAGAGAACACCTTTAACATGACTGAAGCACAGCAAGTTGTAGGTTAACAATAACAATTGAAGACCATTACAATTATCATTAAGAGTGAAAGAAACTAGAATAATAGAGTGAGCGGTAACATACCACCAGGATGAACAGAGAGAGATGAGATTTCACGAACACCAGGTTCAAGCTTTTTGATAAACTTCTTCTTCAACAGATCATAAACACGTACATTCTTTTTTGTTGAAACAAAAAAGATGGACCGTGATGGGTGAAAAGTTGAAGATACCGCAAGACCATGCAGCTTAAATGGCAATCTTTGGGTAAGTTTCTTGGAGAGCATGTGTATTAGTACAGCTTTTGAGTCACGTAACAAATAAGTCAAAGATATAACAATTACTCCAAATTTAACAAATGGTATCAGTTTTTTTCAACAGCAGATGTATCACTAGAGCTTTGATGAACTCTCAAGAGTTCTTAAACGGACCGGCGTGAATTGACCCGATAACACTTCTTTATCCATGTTCTTTTACAGATACTAAAAATATTTAATGTGTTAATCAAAAGTGGAGAAAAAGTCTTTTTTTTGTAATGGCAAGCACACCAGGCCAAAGATTAGGAAAAAATAGCAGTATACAAATAAACCAATCTGCATCTTTGAATGGTTGTATTCAGCTAAAATAAAATTTTGGGCTTTCAATTCATTTCGGCCAGTTTGAGATAAGAAACATCAGTCTTGGGTAATTCGGTCTAATTTTACCTCTACCGTATCACCCAAAAACAAGCTGGCTATAAGAAGTAAACAAATAAACTAAAATATATATACAAAAGGATATCTGCAGGCATGACAGTAGAGAAATAGTCTCCTTTTCGATGCCATTCAACTGAAGACACGGTCTGCATAGACGCACAAATATGTAAGTTTAAATACAGATTATGTTCTTCCCTACAAATTAAAATGATGGCAAGCAATATGGAAGTACCTTAAAATGTTTGATCCTAACTCCATCGTATTTATCATACTGAGACCAGCTTATACTTGAAACGGCACTTTCTACAACCAACAAAAAAAGACCAGCAGTCGAGCAAAGTCAGCTTATAAAAAAATGGGTAAACTGCATTAATAAATAACCAACTAAAAACCAGTTAATATTTCACGTAACCAACTATGTTTGCCCTAAAATTTCAGTTTAAACTGATTACAACCTTGACATCAGGTAACTGTCAACTGGCATCTAATAAAACTCTCAATGTTCTTAGAAGTTTTAAGAGCCTCTACTAAAAAAGTTGATGTTAAAGGCTTTTCTAGAAGGAATAAAACGATTGATGCCCGAAAAAGGAATCAACTTTTTATATTATCGGCCCTAAGAAAATCATGAAAAAATAGCCAACAGACACTAACCAGACTCATCTGGGGTGGTGGAAGTTTCGACACGCAGAAGATCTGCAATCATCTTATGTTCTTCTTTCTCAAGCCCAGTGTTCAAAACAAAAACATCTTGTCCCCTGCAAATATATTTTAATCATACCATCATCTAACAAATAAAACAGGAAGAATCAATTACTAGCAATAGATATCATAGCATTAGTCTTACATTGAAACTGCCAGTAGAGGAAGCTCAGGTACAGGATTCCATGCAACATGCTGCACAGGTTCCCCTAATTCAAATATCTTGATACATCTACCAGTTTCAACCTCCCATATACGAACTGTTCCATCATGTGAGCCTGCGTTTTTTTCACAAAAATAAGTAAAAAACAAGAACTTTAAAATCATATCCATCAATCATTATAGAAACCAAAAACCGAAACTTCGAAGTAATTACCAGAAGCAATATGCTGACCAGTAGGGTCAGTACAAATAGATGCAACTGGACCCTTGTGGCCTTTATACTCGAGATAACAGGTTGTCGGGTAAGGTTTAAGATCTTTGCGGCTTGGGAGCTTGGGTTTCAAAGACTCAGGGTCGATATTAATCTGGAAAATCAATAAAATTTTAAGATACAATATGTATGAATACTAATTTTAAAATAGACTGACGAAATCTCTCTAGTGTCATACTTACACGCTTCTTGCGTGCCCTAGCACACAAGTACAAATCTAAGCAACGTTCAAAAAATTCCTTAACACTCTTTTCATAAGCTGGAACACTTCTCAAAGATGTGAACCTAACAGATTGACAGATGTACATAAATTAGTAACTAGATATTAATAGCTAAACAAAGAATCAATAAATTGAAAATCAAAAAAGTAACAGATTACCGTTTGGGGATAAACTTAGGTCGGTCCTCCTCAAACATAAGCTGATAAGCATTAATCTCCTCTTGTGTTGGTATATATTCCTGAGACGGATTATAGGATTCCTCGTGCCCTTTAAATAAACAGTTGGATTGTAAGATTTTTGGTAATAACATAGAAACAGATTACGAAATGAACTTTAGTCTAATAGAACAACTCAGAAATATAGAAATGAAAAAATGTCAAACCTGGTAACTTAGGTTTGGGTGCAGGTATATATGACAATCCGTGTCCTGGCTTTTCGGGATCATCAACCCATAAGTTATAGTAACGGGGTTTTTCTTTTGGCTTGTCAAATGTTATTAATCCCTTTCTAATTGCCCTCAAATACTTAACAACCTGAAGCAAAAACAGTCACAAATTAGCAAATTGGATAAATTATGTTTACAAGATAAACTAATAAAAAAAGTCTCGATTAAATATAAAACGGCTTAACAGATGCATATCAAAGATGTGTTTACCATTTTAGCTTCGTGTTTTGAAGGAATAAAACGCCTTTTTGGTTCTGGAGCATTTGATAGTGGATGCCCAGCACCATCCCAAGCAAACCAATCAACATAATCCTGCAGAAAAAACATTTAGTTATAGAAAGGACCTATTAAAAACAAAGAATAAACTACAGCTGGGAAATGTATGAATCCAGCTAAAAACCATCTATCGTATTTTGACATAAAAAGATAACAAAGCCACCAACCGGATGTGGATTAAAGTCTGCATGAGGCGCCTTTCCTTTTAACATTCTGCGGATTGTCTTAAATTCTTCTTTCGTAATTTCTATGTCTTCATCTTCAAGTTCATCCCTAATCGTGCGCCTGAAAATATAATATTCTACAACTTAGAATTAAAAAATGCAAAATATTCATTATACACACCACCCAAATGGGTTATCATTTATATGCAATTTAGTTACTTAGCCTTGATAAACAAACAAAATTTGACAGTTCACAAACTAGGTGTGATGTCTAAAACCCCAATTTCCTAGTAGGAAAGCTAACAATTCAGTTAAGAGAATCTGCAACCCACCAGCTTTTTGAGTCATCAGTTCTGGCTAAAAATGAATCGAGCTTATCCATTCTCTCCTTCTTCTTGATTTTCCTTCCAGCCTTGTCATATCCAATATGCTCTTCTTCCTTATACCACTCAAATGGAACATCTCCAATAGTGTTCCGCGTCTCAACCTAATACAAGATCACATAAAATAAAACATCTCAGCGATGAATATATAAACAGAATTCGCTGTGAACATAGGCGCCGTAGCTCACAAATTGACATAAGCAAATATAAATAAATAAACATATATTTCCAAAATATGTTGCATAGGCCGAAACTAAGAACTAGTTTTTCTCAAACGAAAAGTATTATAACAGACCTCGTCTTCCGATGAATCACTCTCATCAACCACTTCACGTGAATCAATACTATCACCTCCATCACTCAAGCCATCATCACTGCCTGCACTTTGATCTTCCTGATTAAGATCATCAGCTCCGTCACTTGAGCCACCATCAATGCTTGGATTCTCACCATCCTGACATTATAGCAAGAGAGATAGCTAAATGTCAGAGTTATAACTTTGGGTTGCCTTGAGCATATCAATTCTATTCTAGTAGAAAAAAAAATAAGGGAGAAAAACCTCAACTATGTACCTCATCATCTGAAGATTCACTCTGTTCAGACCCGGATCCCGATTCTGAATCCGAATTTTTTGAAGAGTCGTTACTATCAGAGAAGCCCTGGAACCAGAAATGTCATGTTAACAGAATAATGATAACACACTCATAATTGTAATAAGCAAGTAGCTGTACACAAAAGCAATGACTCAAAACTTTCAAGCGAGAAAAATCTCAATTTGAACCCATTAGTGAAAGTTTTATCCGGAGTTAAGGTATGCTTGTAAAGTCGAGAATTTTTTCTCCAATCCTCGCTAACTCAGCTCCAGAACACTAAATAAAAACCTAAACTCTTGTCCTTTCTCTCGTACTAACCATACCTCATTTTTCTACTTATATTAAAACAATAGTATTTCTTTTAAGAAATATAACTTGAATATGTAACAATTAAACTTAAAAAACCAACAAAACTATAATTTTTGATAAGCTAAATGAAGTAATGTAAATAAATATACCTCATAATCGTCATCATCATCAGAAACAACAGGGCTTGGAATACTGCCATCATCAGAATCCATATCACCATTAACAACTTTTTCTTCTTCTTCTTCTTCTTCTTTTGGTACTGGTTTGTTCTTTAATTTCTTCATTTTTTTGTTGTTCTTGTCCATTGCCTGTATGTATCACCAAACAGATAAATATATAAAACCAAATGATGACGCAAAAGTGTTCAAGTGTTTAACTGACCTTAATTGCAACTGTGCAGCGGAAGTTGAGTGGAGCAAGCACAAGAAGGGTTACTCTAAGATGAACTAGAAGAACCTCTAGCAAATGACTAATTCGGTACACGTGTTGACTTGCAAACTTTATGTTTTGGTCCCTTAAGGATTGGAACTTGTAATTTTCACACTTTTCGTGAAAATTGGTGGATATTGATAGCGTATGGGAGCTTTAGGGGGGTGTTTGCCTAAGCTTATGAGTTAGGCTTAGGCTTATGTTATATAAGCGGCTTATGCTTTATATATCGTAAGCTTATAAGCCCACGTTGAGTGTTTGGATTAGCTTATATTTAGTAAGTTTATAAATTCAAATGTTTGGTTTATTCTAAAATGGTAAATGACTATAAGAAACATGGGTTGAAAAATATTAATGTTAGATTAAGTATAATTGAGGGTAAATTTATAATTTGTAATGTAACATGTTATATAAGCCTAACTCACTTAAAAAAACCATACTTTTGTGGCTTATCAAGACCCTCTTATATAAGCTCATAAGTCCACTCATATAAGCTTAGCCAAACACTTAGTTTGGGCTTATATGACATATATAAGCTAATAAGCTCATAAGCCCATCATATAAGCTTAGCCAAACACCCCTTTAGTCTGGCGAGAGGCCATACACTCGTAAAGGGCCTATGACATGGCTAGGGACCACCACAAGCCCACCTTGGAAAGAACTTCCTAGGCCATGCACCAACATATTCAAACTTAGACAACACGTCCAAGCAACAATCAGGGATCTTAACCTAAACGGTCGTTGCAATAGATAACAAGGTTTCACTACCTCATTCGACCATGAGGTAGTGTTGCAAGCATTACGCCTAGCACATACAGGTGTTCATGGAGCAGTTCATGAACGCAACATAGACATCACACCACGTGCCATCCTTGCGTCCTCCCTTGAAGGTCCACCACGTGGACCATCCTCAACCCTTAGATCACATTCATGGGTTGCATGAAACCCTAAATGCATCTCTATAAATACCTAGGGAATAAGAAATGGTCCAATCCACATCCTATTCTCTTACCTAGAGAATAAGAAACTTTATTCTATCCTTGGGAACAGACGAACACTCCATAGTCATCATGAGTGTTACCCCTTTACTCGTGACTCCAGTCATACCTTGGGGTCCTTACCGAACATGGGAAACTAAATGATCGACTATCCTCGCCACTTAATAGCATGTGAACCTCGAATCGTTTGCTTCCCCTCACAACTATACAACTGTTACGAGGGCTCGAGGTTCGCACTAACAATATTACATAACATGTTTATCACTATTAGGATATTACATAGATGACCCTGCACCAATGATTTACACTTTTCGTGCTCTAACATTAAGTTTTACAAAACCCTAAAAACCTCTCCATCCCCTCTCTTAGTGTTCGATCGGTTGAACCACACACAAACACAAATCGTGTGTTTATGTGTTATAATTTTTTTATCACGTATTTAATCGTGTGGCGAAGATAATTCAAGCCTAGCAGCTATAGGACGTTGCTTCAGTGTTAGTGTGGATACCGATTGGTATGTTCTACACTTTATCAGAAGTTTTTTACTTGTGTTTTTTTAGCTCAGATCGATTCTACTGTTCATGTTTGCTTGTTTACATAAGGTATGTATTTTATTGTATTGTTCATGATTAATTAAAGTTGATGTGTATGGATCTCATGAGGAAAAACCTTTTTAAGTAAACGAGTAATTTTAATAAGTCTTATGATGTGCGTATTATCTGATGATACCGTCTATTTAAGGGTTAAATTAATTTTTAAATTAATGCTTGTTACGTTGTTTCTCATCAATAGGTACTCTAAAATACTCATATGATCTTCTTGAATCGGAAAGCTCTACCCATGAGCCTCCTTTCAATTTAGGAAAGTTAGGGATATGTAATGGAGTTTGCTGTGTAGATCAACATACATCGTTAGCCAAAAGGAAATAAAATAAAATAAAAGAATGAAAAAGAAAAGAAAAGTCAATAGACGAAGTTGAAAAATGAAATGGCTAAAAGAAAAGAAAATATGACTTTGTGAAAGTGTTAAAAGAAACGAAAACCTTCTCTACACTAGGATATACACCGGGTCAATAGATAATCTATCGGATGTCACATGGTTAAATTTTGGTGTGGAAGACAAACATCGTGGACCCAGTGATGCAATGCACAACCCCTCCTAGCCACTCAATGACTTCTCAAAAAGTTCTTGTTTCATTCTCATAGAGATTCAACACATAATTTATCGACGTCTCATTCAAATATTGTTGATATTGAAACAAGGAACAATCTGATCATGTTCTTGATAACTAAATGTGCATAAATTGAGTCTAGAGCCAAAATGATATTCAATGCAAATATCTTTAGGACACGAAAGTGCATTTGTATTAAACATCATAAAAACAAAAAGTACAAGAGTTTATTATATTTCTTAATGACATTTGCATGTATATGTGACATTGTCGGAACATTCATGGTGATACTTAAATAGTATTTCACAATGATTGAATAGAAATCATATTTGTGTTAACATCATGCTATAACTGAACGTAGGTCACTTCGTTGTTTCTAACAACAAGTGCTAATTGGATTCTTTATGATCCATGTATGGATGCTATATCTATTGTGATATAATCGACTGACGTAGTGAGATCTATTTTTGATCATTCACGATGATCGTCTGGAAATCCTGCTACGCCAACGCTAAACGCATGTCATACATCTGATTCTCTAGTGGTTTCTACTTATATGTTAACTAGTTAACCCAAGTGGTCCAGGATTGTTACCCATGAGCCAACAATAACAACAACAACATAACCTACTCATGTCACATACATATCAACTACAACAACAACATCATCTCATGTTACTACACCACCAACAACAACAACTTAGTCTACATCATCACCATCATCAACAATTACTGAAGCAACAACAATGTCACATACTTTACCAAAAACTCGTAAAACCCTTAAAAATAATCTAACTCGGGATGCAACTAAGAGGGAGGAAAGTTAACAAGAATTAAGAGTTTTACCGAGATAAGAGTTCTTAAAAGTGATACTAGGGGATAAAAGTTCCTACAAAAATACCGGAGGAGAAGTGTTCCTATGAGTTAAGAGTTTCACTCAATAACAACACCACAAATAAGATATCGCATCAACAAAACTCACAAATCAACCATCCAGTTCATCAAAACTAGTAGTTGAAAAATGCTATTGGAAACAAGAGTTAAGAGATTCATGTCACCCGATAAAAAGTGTAAGAAATTCTTCAACTAACAAGGAATTAGGCAAAAATGCATTTGATGTTGTGACAACTGACATTTTTCCAAGTTAAAATTTACCTATTAACATGAACGTTTTACTTTGAACACTTCATATTTGATTTTTACGTATAACCGTCAAGATATCTCGCGTAACGAGAAACAACTTTTAACGTATCCCGATTCCCGACTCTAGACTAAGTTTAGTCTACACATAACAAGTATATTATGTTTATAAGTCATATACATGCGGTTTTACAAATTTTACTTAAGTCTTCCAAACTTGCATTTTATTGCATGCATGCATGCACAACTTACCCAATACCCTCACCACATTAGAGATAATGCTTCTACAAGTATTATATACTTTCAAAAATACCATTTCCCCCTCCTTTAGTCACCAAAAATCAGCCCCATCCCAAAGAGGTAACTCCAACACCTTCTTTCCACCTTGTAACCTCCACCTCCCCTAAACCATGTTTAACACAAACTAGCACTCATCTTTCCCCCTCCCCATACTTACTCCATCTCCATTTGGTGTTACAAAAGTAGATTCTATGAAAGCCTCTTTTGACCATGGCCAAAATACACTATATAAGGAAGCTTTTGCTAGTTCTTTTACCACTCATTCAAACACACAAAATCTTCCTTTCCTCTCCTAATTTCGTCAGCCACAAGGCCCCAATAAGAGTTTTCAAGTTTTGGTTTAAGGGTTATAAGAAAAACTACGGTTTTAAAAGTTGAAATTAGGGTTTTCTAGCATTCTTGGGTTAGTTTGTGCACTATTAGATCTCCAAATCGCCCACAATCTTTGTAAGCATATCATCAAGGGCAAAATAAACTTAATATAAAGGAGCTTTTGCCTAGTTCATTTTACCACCATTCAAACTCAAACAAAATCTTCTTTAATTTTCCATTTTTACCCTTATTTTATATGTACTTTTTCTCCTTTTTTTCCCTCCTCCTCCTAATTTTCCGTCTCAGCCACAAGATTTTGGTTCTATATTATAATACATTAGTGAAGATCCATATCTCATAATACTATAGTATTTATTTGACACAAAAGTTTTTGGTATTATAAATATATAATGGACTTATGATGTATAATAATGAATAATTAGGAATAGTTATATAATACAACATTATTTGCATAATATAAAATTAATTTCTTTATTATTAAAACTGGAGTATATATTATAACTAAATTACAGTAATAAATGAGAATATAATTAGAGTTGGCGAATATATAATGGTTTCTATATATTTTATTTTTCTTATACTATGACATTCTTGTGTATGTTTATGTCATGTGATCTTTACACTTATGATTACAAGTAATTACTGCTATTCTACATACATTGGTTCTATATATTATAATTTATTTCGCTTGACTGAAATCATTAATGCTATTTACGATACAAAGCTATAATCATCATGAATTATACATAGTTTTCTCATATATTTTCACTATGATTCTATCACATAATCGCATTACATTAGAATCACTGTTTAATTTGTTCCTTATGCGTATTTACTATATCATATCTCTGACTCATAATCGCCTCACTATATATTGCGTTGTTTGTTATATGAAATAACAACTACTTGATAATGAATAATTAATAAAAAAATCAACTTGCAGTACGTTTATAATGAACATCTATATTATTACTGTAGTTATATATATTATACTGCTCATAGCGTATTGTGAGGCATATAATTAATAAAAGCTTTAAAAATATATTATAAAAGAACACTCAGTTGACCCATTTCTATGGACACGTATGCACATATCTTGAGTACTATGTTGCTGAGATGTGGATTCCATTAATCAGTTTTTGAATTCAATAAATTTATTTAGTTTTAAACATTTTGTGCAAAAACAAAGATGTCCATATTTACATCCACTGAATAAATTGCGTATTTTTTTAGCCCCTTAAGCTTATAAAGAGGAATTAGGTCTGTTGAACTTTTTGTAGCTAAAGCACGATAAAACTTAAACTCATTAACTTGGAATCAAACTAAAAAGGTTTAGTATTGAAGGAGGATTATGGCTGCTTAAAAAAAGTTGAGTAAAACGTTTCTAGTTATTCCCTAACCAGCGTTGACATCGCGTGTGTTGTTAGCATACTAACTTTGACCTTTAAACATTATAGTCGGAATGATAAGGCTTACATTTTTGGAAAGACAACTCCCAAGAAGCCATCAATCTAGGCTTTGGAACAAATGGCACTAGAGATATTCATAGATGCAATATGAAAAGATGTCTTTTATCTTGATCATTAACTAACGTTTAATAATGTCATATATCTACCTTAAGGTGATTTCGTCGGAGCGTCAAGTAACTACGACTAACCCATTTCTTGACACCACATCTTAGTACTATGTCTTAGGGAGTTCCATTATCAGTTTTATGAATTCAATAAATTTATTAGTATTTTAAACATTTTGTGCAAAACAAAGTGTCCAGATTTACACACTGAATAAGATGCGTATTTTTTAGCCCCTTAAGCTTATAATGAGGAATTAGGTCAGTTGAACTTTTTGTAGCTAAGACATAAACTTAAACTCAGTAACTTGAATCAACTAAAAAGGTTGAGTATTGAAGGAGTTATGACTAAAAAAAGTTGAGTAAAACTTTCTGGTTATTTCCAGCGTTGACATCCGTGTGTTGTTTAGCACTTTTGGAAAGACAACTCAAAAACCTTCAATCTAGGCTTTGGAATGGACTGATTTCATAAGAAAATGAAGGAGTTATGGTCCCGAGAAGTCGGGTAAAGATTTTATATCATAAAACTGCTTTGATTTTCTAAGTATAAATACTTGGCAAACTTGATTTTAAATCACATTTGGAACTTGGTAAACCTTAGGCACAAGTATATAAGGGTGACAAAAAAATTATAAAACTCATATGCATATAGATCACTTCATATTGTAAACCTAAAGCGCCTTACTATTAAATTAGGTCGCGGTTAGGATACTTTGACTCGTTTGTACTCATACTAATACCAAATTACTTATTTACTTGAGGTGAGTTTCATAGCCCGCTTTTTCTTGTTTTGAAATACTTTGGGTGAGAATGCATTGCCTGCTTTTACTTATGGACACAAGTACTTAAAACGTTTACGTATTGCCTAAGTTACCCTATTGCCATGAAGTCCCAACTATCATGAATCGTTAATTACTTTGTGTAAGAGTGAATATTGTGAATAGATCTATTTGGGATTGAACTCCCCCGTACGAGTGTTGGTAGCTTTCACTTGACCGAATGTACTGGTCAATACGGACGCATTTCATTTGAGGAACTTTAGGTGTTTGGCAAAGCACCTACCGGGGCAACAACATGTAAACACGTATACTTAAGGCTTCTGTGTCATGAGCTTAGTGCAATAGTAACATTTTTCTTATGATATTGTATTTGTTATAATAGGCACACACTCGGAAATCTTGTGGTCCACACTGATATTTTACTAAAACCTATGAACTCACCAATTTTATGTTGATGCTTTAGCATGTATTTCTCAAGTCCTTAACTTGCATTACTTTGGATTTACTTGGAGCATCTCACTAAAGTCACATTTTGCGGTTTTATCATGACAAAGATTTATTGCATAACTTTAACGTTCGATTGTAAACTAAAATCTCCTTTATATTTTGAGAACTCTTGGAACATGTCTTTGTAAAACTTCATTTCTTAGATCGAACATGTATTTTTCAAATGACTCATATAGAGGTCGTTTGATATAACTCGTGACTTTGTGCTATGAACGTCATGCCCCCGGTTACCTTTCCACTGCGATATTTTGAGGGTGTGACAAATGTAAAGGTAATTGGGGTTGAATCTTAGGAAGAGGAAAGAACCGTGAAAGATGTTAACAATCAAGAACAACATCGTCCTGAAATTATGAGAAAAAGTATCCAAAATGAGAAATAGTGTAAATGGTTGGAAATCCTTCATGAGAAAAAGTGTAAATCATTTGATACATTGAGAAAAAGTGCAAATCATTAGAAATCCGGATATGTCGTGACAATTAAGATAGGTTGAATGATATGTCTACAAAAGGATGTGCAAGTGGAGGAATTGACGGTTGAAAAGCCTGAAGAAGCATCTACATCGTTTTCATATGCCTTTGCTTGAAATGGAAAGATTGTTAGATTATTAGAAAATTGTTATCTTAGGGGAAGATTGTTACCTTATGAGGAGATTGTTAGCTTAAGAAGTATTGATCGGGGACTAAGAAAAGGGTCTGCAAGATTCAAAGAGCTGAACAGACAAATTAGAAGATTTAGAAGACCCTAGTGATCAAGGATAGAAGACCCTAATGATCAAGGACATAAGAGCTTAATGATCAAGGCTAATCAAGTTAGTTGATGAATAACATACATGTTTAAGAAGAGTTGAATAGATGATCCGTTGATTATTGAGAGATTAGACCTTCTAGAATCCAAGAAACACATGAAAAGATACATCAGGACTCGCAAGTATCTAAGAGAACATCTAAACAAGAAAAGATCTTTATAAGACCATAATGATCCACCCTTAGTGAAGATTGTTAGCTGGAATAAAGTGTATATCATTCTCTAGGGTCTATATGTAAACATTATAATAGTTTAAGGTTTAAAAGTATGTTTATGTTATGTATATACATGTTTGGTTCTAGGCTTCGTGACCAATGTGTAGTTATGTGACGTGCGTATGTCTAGTAAGAGTCACAAGATTGTATGTAATAAGGAGTATAAATACTCCAACACCTCACAAGTTGAGAGTGTATCTTATAATGAAATAAATATTTTCTCTCATCTTTATCTATTTAGTTTATCACAATATCTCTCTAGATTAATCATCATTTACTGATCTAAGTGACAACAATATATAAGGCGTATCTTTTTTGAAAGAAAAAAACATCAAATTTTGTCGAGCCGCTCATAGCACGATCATAAAGCTTACCTAGTGAGAGTTTATAGAAAAAGAGACCAAAGTAACACCAAATTTAACCAAACATGTTAGGGTTTGTTATCGCCCCTTGTTCATGGGTCATATAAAGCCCATCGAAAAAAAACAATGATACATGATTGGGAGGCTTAAGTACAAACTTAATATCAAGGCTAAAACTACGTGAGTTTCTCATATATTTTTATTATAAAGTCGGTACTTCTGTTCACTGAAGATGCACACGCAAATTTAAATATATACTATAATAACGCATAAGTGTAGGCTTCCTAATTATATATTAAAGGAAACACTATATTACTTTGATAGTTGATACCAACTTCATTCTTTGAGGTTGCTCCCAATAGGAGCGTTACCCTATTCGTGATCCCACCTCTCACACGCCACCGCTGTTGGCTCCCCCACCACTCACCCGTAACACAGTGAAAAAGGAAAGAGAGGCGAGCCTCTCACCTGAATGATTTCCGTGCAAAAGTGCCCCCCCTAAAAAAAAGACAAACTATTAATAATAATAAAAAATCCCGACTATCATTTTGTTACCTATAAATACCCCATAAACTTCAACATTTTTAAACACAACTTCTTATATACTCTCTAAAAAGGTTTCTATCTACAAAAAAGGCTTCTCTCTACAAAAAATCTTATGGATTGTTCTCTTCCACATACCATCGAGGAAATCAAAGATGAAGTAATGAACAAGTTGACGAGGATAACATTCATATGCAAGCGATTATTGACTTAGTTGTGTTGTTTGACAAAGCGAGCACAACTAAAGATGATATGATTAAAGCATACATGAAATGCAAAGACATTCCGCAAGAAAGACGTGCTTTGATTGAGACTTTTCTAAAAGATGAATCTTAGAAAGATTACGATATTCATTCTAATTTGTTTGAATAGGCGGGAGAAATACAAAATTAAATCAGTGCTAAAAAATCTGGATGCATGTAAAAAACAAACAGGACGATTGTGTTTTTCTTTTCGTGTAATGTTTTTAGTTTTCGTATTGTTTTTTATATTTCGTATTGTTTTTTAAATTTTGTATGTTTTTTATTTTCGTATTGTAATTTGTATTTTTGTTTGAATGAACGAAAATTTAGTTTGTTTGAGCCACCATAACTTGCCCTATTATGTACCGTGTTATTTTACAAAATGACTCAACAAAACACTCCCCGAAACATAAAACATCTGTGACAATTGGCAAATTTTCATATTTTATTTATAGTTTTACATACTATTTTTACTTTTTATGGCTGTGTGAATTAAATTACGTGAAAATGGGAAGTTTTTCCGCGTATAACTGAAAAACGTCATTTGGACGCGTTCCGGCTTTTGAATAAGCGTAGTCTTTTTACGATTAACATTTTGACTTATCTAGCATATTTCATGAAAATTGTATTTTCTACGTTTAGCGTTTTTAATTTCGTAAGTTACGTAAATACGAGTAATCTCATCCGTCACTTGTACATGCATTGCATATTTAATCACCTTAGATAATCACCACCTTGCATGAAATTTTCAAAATTTAAATCAATTTGGTTTCCCCCTTGGTCTTGTTCGTCCGCCCCCTAGCACCAACACCATCCCAAAAATTTAGCAAGCTTGTCTCAAATGGAACATGCCATCCACCCTTATCCCTCCATTTTGTCCCTCCCTAGATTTAAACCCATACACTCAAAAAGAATCCTAGATGGAAGCATCTAGACCCATGTCCACATTCATTAAATATCCATTCACCTCATTTCATTTTACACACACACACGCACAAAATTTCTCTCCTCTCCCTTCTCTCTTCTTGGTTCGGACGCACACACAAACAAACACACCCTTTGTGTTTGTTTTGCTCCATCTCAAATATTCAAGTTATTGATGCTAGTGTTTCTTTGGTGATTGTTTCGGGTTAATTAAGAGTTTATTCGGGTTATATTCAAGATCTTTTTTGGTTAAAACCATCATTTTTCTTCACACTTGTAAGCTATTTTTCATCTTCTTTTCTTTTTTACATATTTCGTGTATTTCATCACTCATTCTTTCAAAAACATCATCATCTATGCTTGTGTGAATGATTTTTACAAGTAACTAACAAATAAAAAGAGGTTGTGCAACTCATATGTAAATTTTTAGTTTTTCTTAATATTGTTGTACTTTTGTATTAATGATGTGATTATAAGTGTTAAAAAGTGATTCTTGATAATATTGTGTCAATCGGTGGAAGGGATTATGTAGTCTTGGAGTTGTTTGAGCGTTGGTAACAATCGGTGGAAGGGAATTTAGGTTAGTTTTAAAGTTGTGTTGTTTGCGGCTAAAATATGGTGTAGTTTTGGTAAAATACCTTGCTGTATGAAATTAGTAAGGGTGTTAAAGAGTCGTTACAATTATTTTGAGAAGCTAAAACCTTAAAAATATGTTAGGATATCTTAATACATTCGCGTGGATATAAATAACGTAAAAATCGGACTTAAAACGAGTAAGATATGGCCTTTTGAAGTTCGGTGAAACATTAGTATTTTCTCAACTCAAAAACTATTTCGGACATGTTCTGCCAGATTTTAAATTCGTGTTTTGACCCATTTCAGGTCCGAGTCGGCCAAAACTTATAAAAGAAAACTTATAGATTATGATTTTTCCTTCAAACGTAGCTTTCGGTAGAAGCGTGAATCATTATAACGAAGGAGATACGCTCCTCCAAAGTCAGACTAGATATTAGAATTTTAATAAGTAAAAGTGAGGTGATTGGAATATGAAAATGAGTTTTTGGACGTTTTCGAGTCAATTTGAGATATAAAATACTAAACGAATATTGTAGTAACACTTATATATTATTTAGGCGCGTTAAAAACTTTCAAAAACATTATTATGCGAGCGTTAGAGAGTTTATTAAAATCGATAACTTATAAATAGCCGTAATATATACATTAACAGTTAAAATGGTGACTTTGACGTAAACATTATTTTGACGTATAAAATTAAAACGCAAGTACGTGCGGATGATACCAACTTTCTACAAATTGCATATGCATCATTCTTGCTATTAATTGCACCTAAGACTCACTATTATTTACTTAGGTCACGTGTAGGATCTCGTGCTCGTACTACGTTTCGTTGATTATTCCTCTACTCATCGCTTTGCTTATGGTGAGTTTATAGCCCCACTTTTTACGCGTTTTACGTTTACTTTATAAATCTCAGGGTGAGAAACGTTGCTCGTTTTTACTTTTGGACACAAGTACTTTATTTTAAATGTTTACGGATTAGCCTAAGTACCGATAACCCACTATTGCCCGTTATCATGAACCGTTAATTACTTGTGTAAGCGTGAATGCTATAAATACGTATATTAGGATTAATGGCCCCCGTCCGGGTTTGGTGATTCTTACCTGTATCGGATGTGCCAATCAAACGGATGTATATCATGTCGGATTTCTAGGTGGTCTAGGGTTGGACACCTACTTGGGCATTTTACTTGGCATTTTATTGCTACATACTATGTTTAGCTACGGTGTCATGAGCTTAGTGCTAATAGTAAATACTTTTCTGTGTGATATTGTATGTGTTACAATAGTCATACGTTGTTAAATCTTGTGGTCCATACTTAATGATTTACTTAAACCTATGAACTCACCAACATTATTGTTGACGTTTTGAAGCATGTTTTCTCAGGTGCTTAACTCTCTAGGACTACTTGATGTGCTACTTAGAGTCTACATGCATTTGGCTCCTTTTCATGGAAAATCTATCATTTATACCCGTTGCCATTTTAAAACTTATTGTTTGCTTCCGCTATCAAATTTTGAATATTTTGGATTATTGTAAAACTTTGTTTAATTAAATTAATGCAACGATGTATTATTTTTAAAAAACATCCATATAGTGGTCGTTCTCTCATTACTTTGTGCTTGTGTATTTACGACGTCACGCCCCGGTTACCTATTCTGTCGTGACCCGTTTTTGGGGTGTGACAGATTGGTATCAAGAGCCAAAGTTATAGAGAACTAGGTTGCATATTAGGCATAGACTATAACCATTACATGATCTCTATATGAATTCCCTTTTTGCTTTATACGTACTGTTAATACAAATATTTGCGTAAAAACGATATTTATATTTAATGATCTTCATGTTTTGATAATAACAAATATAATGTCATACTACGTAAAAGTTTACGTAAACAAGTTATTTAGTCGTAAGTTTACTTAACGACGACAAATCACTTAAGGTATGAATATGACATTATTAAACGTAGTTAATGATCAAAGAAACATATTTTCTATTGCATCTAAACTTAATCATTTGCATAAACCTTTTATAATCAAATGATTTTAAGTAAGCACATGATTAATTATAAGCTAGTTATACTAATAATGTAAGACAAAATAGGATTAACCATAAGTGAAAACAATCTTTCCAAATCTAGAAAATCTTTCCTTATTTATGTTAAGAAATAGGATGAAGTTTAAAAATACGCAACAAACTTTTTTAAAAAGAACGAAATACGTAATCTACTAAATATAGTACTAGAATTGCCAAATAACTTTCAAATTTTGAACGATATATGTAATATGACCGGCTATTGACCAAAATTTGACCTGTTTGACCGGTTCTATTTTCAAAAATTACAGAAATGGTCCCTGTGATTCGCGTTGGACTTTCACTGTTAGTCCCTTAACTTTTTTTTTGACTTAAAATATTTTTTACTTAATTTTTAAAATATTTTTTTTCATTTATTCATACACTATTTTTCTACACTTATTATATTTTTTTCCACTTATTCATACACTAATTTTTTTTATACTTATTACACTTTTTTTAGAAAAAATTTTAAATATTGCGTTAAACTTTTTCACAACTAGCACCCTCATGTGGCTTAAATTTTGAATGTTGCGTATTTTTTTTACACTTGTTACACTTTTTTATTAGGAAAAAATTTAAATGTTGCGTTAAACTTTTTCACAACTAACACCCTCATGTGACTTAAATTTTGACTATTAAACACCCTACATGTGACTTATATTTTTTTTAAACATTGCGTTGGATTTTTTTTCACATGATGGGTGTTTAACAATTAAAATTTAGAAAAAAAAATTTAAAAAAAATATAAGTCACATTTAATTACGTCACATGAGGATGCTAGTTGTGAAAAAGTTTAACACAATATTTAAAAAAATTTCTAAAAAAAAGTGTAATAAGTATAAAAAAATTAGTGTATGAATAAGTAGAAAAAAAGTATAATAAGTGTAAAAAAATAGTGTATGGATAAATGAAAAAAAAAGTATTTTAAAAAATAAGTGAAATTTAAAATAAAAAATTAAGTGACAAAAAAATTTTTAATTGAAAGGACTAACAGTGAAAGTCCAACGCGAATCACAGGGACCATTTCTGTAATTTTTGAAAATGGAACCGGTCAAACAGGTCAAATTTTGGTCAAAAGCCGGCCATATTATTTGGCAATTCTAGTATTATATTTAGTAAATTACGTATTTCGTTCTTTTTGAAAAAGTTTGTTGCGTATTTTTAAACTTCACCCTAAAAAATATTTTCCTTATAGAAGAATCAAATAAACTAGATTTTTACGTACATAAGAGTATTTTGTTATGATTTAGGGTTAATCACAAAAAGACAAAATATGTCCCAACTGCACCTCACGGATCCAGCAAAACCAAAGGACAGATCCAGGTGTTGGTGGATCCGTGGATACGTGAGACTAGCCGTTTGGACCAGATTTGAATTTCAAATGTTGGCTATAAATACCAACCTTATGTCTTCATTTTAGACAACACTTTCCAATATTTTTCTTTCTAGCTTTTTCATTTTTATATTTTCTTTGATCATTATACTTGTTTCATAATCTATTACAAGTGATCAACTCATTCCACTCTTTAGTGAAGAACACTAACGAAGACGTGAATCTTCAAGTGTTATTAGTCTAGTTGTGTCATCACGGTTGTGATAATCATTTATCTTGTATCTCTTGTGTTGTGTGTTGTGTTTATCATATGTGTATGATAGGTTAGTATTTAGGCCAAAAAATACATAGTGTGTTAGATTGGTTCTATCTCGAAGTAGAACTCGGTATTTAACTTAGTACCGGAAAAAGTGTAAGCGACGTGTTCTTCGCCTAAAGGGAGCTTGTTGACATAGTGAAGAAAACTCTGAAGTTGGGTACTTGAGGAGTGGATTATGGCGAAGAGGAGCTTCGTAGCCGAACCACTATAAATCATTATGTCAGTGGATCCGTGGATACGTGAGACTAGCCGTTTGGACTAGATTTGAATTTCAAATGTTGGCTATAAATACCAACCTTATGTGTTCATTTTAGACAACACTTTCCAATATTTTTCTTTCTAGCTTTTTCATTTTTATATTTTCTTTGATCATTATACTTGTTTCATAATCCATTACAAGTGATCAACTCATTCCACTCTTTAGTGAAGAACACTAACGAAGACGTGAAGCTTCAAGTGTTATTAGTCTAGTTGTGTCATCACGGTTGTGATAATCATTTATCTTGTATCTCTTGTGTTGTGTGTTGTGTTTATCATATGTGTATGATAGGTTAGTATTTAGGCCAAAAAATACATAGTGTGTTAGATTGGTTCTATCTCGAAGTAGAACTCGGTATTTAACTTAGTACCGAAAAAAGTGTAAGCGACGTGTACGGTTTTCTCCGCCTAAAGGGAGCTTGTTGACATAGTGAATAAAACTCTGAAGTTGGGTATTTGAGGAGTGGATTATAGCGAAGAGGAGCTTCGTAGCCGAACCACTATAAATCATTGTGTCATCGGTTTGATCTTTCTTATCTATGCTTGTTTATACTTTGTATTTACTTATTTGTTTATTACATCGCTATCATATACACTTGTGTGTATCTTTTGAATTCACATAAGTCGACAATCTAAGTTTTATTTTTTAAAACGGTAAAAACCATTCAACCCCCTTCTAGTTTCCACAATTAATATCAGAAGCCAGGGTCACCCAAGATCTTTAACGTATATTGTACATTAAAGCTTGAATCGATCTATGGATTCAGATAAATATCTAGAAGTGCAATCTATGCAAAGACCACCACTTTTCGAAAGTTATTGTTTTATATATTGGAAAAATAGATTTGAGACTTATGTGAAAGCAAAAGATTTAGATCTTTGGCATATTATCTTGAATGGTGATTTTCCATCGGTTGCGAAAAACGAAGTTACCCAAGTTTTATAAGTAGTTCCTTTTGAACAGCAAGACGGCGATCTTAAGAGAAAACTTGCTAAAAATAATGAAGCTAAAATTGTTCTTTATAATGCATTACCTAAAAAGGAGTACGAAAGAATTTTTATGTGTAAAATGGCTAAAGATATTTGGCAATCGTTGTTAATCACACATCAAGGTAATAGCCAAGTAAAGGATAATAAAATTGATCTTCTTGTTCAACAATATAAACAATTTACTATCCCTGAAGAAGAATCTATTGATAGCGGTTTTGCTAGATTTAACAATATTATTACTAGTCTTAAAGCTCTTGATGAAGGTTTCTCTAGCAAGAACTATGTTAGGAAGTTTCTTAGGGCTCTACATCCTAAATGGAGAGCAAAGATCACAACGATTGAAGAATTGAAAGATTTGTCATCACTAGCTCTAGACGAGCTCATCGGCAATCTAAAAGTACAAGAAGTAGTCATGGAAAAGGATTCCAAAATTTATAGAGACAAAAAAGAAAGAGTTAAGTCTATTGCTTTGAATGCTAAGAAAGAGTATAGTGATGATGAAACTTCAACATCCGGAAGCGATGACGAAGAATATGCTATGGCCTTAAGGAACATTAAAAAGTTCTTTAGAAGAAAGGGTAAATTTGTTTGGCAACCAAGAGAAGAAAAGAAGTCATTCCGACAAAGAGATGAGAAGAAATGAAAGAGTGACCGGAAATCTTTAGATGCGGTGATCCAAATCATCTCATTGGCGATTGTCCAAAACCATCTCGCAACAAAGATCAAAAGGCCTTCATAGGAGGTTCTTGTAGCGATAGCGAAAAATGACAGCGAAGACAAAACCAAAGATGAAACTTGTCTCGTGGCTCAATCGTTGAATGAGGTAACTCTTAACTCTTCCCATTATAGTAATAATGCATCTTCTCTTGATAATGATAGTATACAAATAGAATACGATAGCTTATGTGAAATTAGCTTAAAAATCATTAACAATAATAAAATTTTGAAAACTAAAAGAGATCTTTTAGAAAAGGTTTTTTTAGAATTAAACGAGAAAATTAAGAAACTTGAGAGAAGCAAAGAAGTTGAGATTGCGTGTAAGTCATGTGAGGAACTTAAATCAGAAAACGCCAAACTTAAAGAAACTCAAGTTAAATTTGTTAAATTTGAAAAAGTGCTAATTCACTAAGAGAAATGTTAAATAATCAAAAGTCACATAGTTGCAAAAGAGGACTAGGATTTGATAGCAATAAAGCATCAACAAGCGGAACTAAAACCATGAGTTTTGTTGGACCGTCCGCTGAAAAAGGGACGGACAGATCCACCATAAAGGTGCACGGATCCACCTTACCTGGATCCGTGAGTCATAACTGCGGCAAAAAAGGTACATAACATGTTTTTAGTCCACCTATGTCTTCTAGATCGGATTTTGTTATTACTAGGAAGAAACTAATTCATAATAGCATTGATGAGTCAAAGAAACCATCTTTAAAACCATCACCTAAAAGCAGTATAGGTTATGTCAAAACCAAGTCTAGATCGAAAACACCTCCACCTAGAAGGGACATTCCTTCTCAACCAAGATACAACACACCTCAATCTAGGAGAAACTCAAGACAACCAATTCATCAAAACTTTTACCTTATGAATTAAAACAATCAACAAAATCAAGGCTTCGTATATATGTAAGATTGTATCCCATTTCAATATCCCAATCAATTGCAACAAATGCAAGGGATGTACAACACTAACATTTTTGAACCCATGAGATATTGGGGACCAAATGCTTGAATTTGTTTTTGTTGAAATAGGTATGCTTGAGAACATGCTTGGAACCAGATGAATGGATCAGAGATAGTGGTTGCTCCAAACATATAACTGGTAACAAGAGTTTATTCTCTACCTACAAAGCATACGACATAGGTAATGTTGTTTTTGGAAGTAACCTAAAAGGAAAGATCATATGCAAAGGTACGATCTCTAATGACTCTCTTACTATATGTAATGTAGAACACGTAGATAACTTAACATTTAACTTACTTAGTGTCGGTCAAATTTGTGACAATAAGTGTCAAGTCTTATTCACGGAAGAAGGTAGTGAAATAATTAAAGATGGTAAAATTATAGAAAATGGGATTAGGAAAAATGGTTTATACGTAATGAAATTAGGAAAAAAGTCTCACGACAAATTATATCTCGCCACGGTAGTGGATAATTCTACCTTATGGCAAAGAAGACTTGGTCACGCAAATATGCGTTTAATTCAATCGTTGTCATCTAAAGAATTAGTTAGAAACTTACCTAAGCTAAAATATGATAAACATTTTTGTGATGCTTGCAAAATTAGGAAGCAAGCTCATGCAAGTCATAAAGCTAAAAATATGGTTTCCACTAAAAGATGTTTAGAATTATTACATATGGACTTATTTGGTCCATCGGCAATTAAAAGCTATGGAGGTAATCTATACACCTTAGTAGTAGTAGATGATTATTCTAGGTATACATGGACTAGATTTCTAAAAACTAAAAATGAAGCTTTTGAGAAATTTGAAATATTAAGTAGGAAAATTCAAAACCAACTAGGTAGTTCTATAATAGCTATTAGAACGGATCATGGTCGGGAATTTGATAATGAAGTACAATTCGGAGCTTATTGTGATGCACAAGGCATTACTCATAACTTCTCGGCTCCACGTACTCCACAATCAAATGGGGTAGTAGAAAGAAAGAATAGTTCTCGGCACCATGTACTTCGCAATCAAAATGGGTATAGAAAGAAAGAAAAGAATCTTATTACGAATGTCTAGACATGCTAACGAACAATCCATTCCATAAAAGTTTTGGTGCAATGCCGTTGATACGTCAACTTATATACTAAATAAAATATTAATTCTACCAATACTAGGAAAAACCCCTTATGAAATATTTAGAGGTAGGAAGCCCTCTTTAGAATATTTCAAAGTATTTGGAAGCAAGTGCTTCATTCTAAATACTAAAGACTATCTAACCAAGTTTGACCCAAAGTCATACGAAGGTGTTTTTCTAGGATATTCTCAAAATAGTAAAGCCTATATAGTATTAAATAAACATACAATGAAAGTCGAAGAATCACTCAACGTGACATTCGATGAAAGTCCTCCTCCTACCAAATTATCACCATTGGTTGATGATGATGTTGGTGAAGAAGAAGCTATTATAAATAATACTAAAGTAGTAAATTATAATAATGAAGAAGATGAGTCGATAGAAGTTGATGAAGTCGTTAACATTAAGGAGTCTAAGAATCATCCACTAGATCAAGTCATAGGAAATCTTAATCAAAGAACCTTAAGATCTCAAGCCCAAGATCATAGTAATTTCTTTTGTTTTATATCTACCATAGAACCCAAAAATGTCAATGAGGCATTAAAAGATGAAAGTTGGGTTGTAGCTATGCAAGAAGAACTAAATTAATTTGTAGCTAATGATGTTTGGGGTTTAGTCCCTCTACTCATGAGTCTATCCATCATAGGAACAAAATGGCTCTTTAGAAATAAATTAGATGAAAATGGTATAGTGTCTAGAAACAATGCTAGGTTAGTGGCACAAGGATATAATCAACAAGAAGGTATAGATTATGATGAAACATACACTTTGGTAGCTAGGTTAGAGTCAATTGGAATACTTCTTGCTATTGCTTGTGCAAATGATTTTAAATTATACCAAATGGATGTAAAAAGTTCTTTTCTAAACGGTTTTATAAACGAAGAGGTTTTATCTTTGCGTCAAACCTTCGGGTACATTGATATTTTTTTTTTGTTCAAAAACGCAAATTAATGTTATATAAAACTTAAAAATTCTTTGTATGGTCTTAAGCAAGCACCGTAATGCTTTGGTATGCGAATAGACTAAAAGCATTTTTGATAAAACACGAGTATTCAATGGGAATGGTCGATAACTCACTTTTTACTAAGAAATCAAAATCACATCTTATCATTGTTCAAATATATGTTGACGACATTATATTTGGTTCCACAAGTAAAAACTTGTGTGATGATTTTTGCAAAATCAAAGCACGTACTTAAGAAAAGAAATGACGAGTTTGAGATGATATAGATTTGAGGGAGTTGAACTTCTATAAGTAGGGAGAGTGTGGTTGGTGCTATGGTCTATCAAATTAAACAAATGGAAACTGGAATATTCTTCAATCAATCCACATACATCAAGGAGATGTTAAAGAAGTTTGGTTTGGAAGATTCCAAACCAACCAAGACGCCGATGTCAACGGAGATCAAGATCACTAAGGACGATGAAGCCGACTCTGTAGATAGCTCTAAATATTGAGGTATGATTGGTAGTTTACCTTACTTAACTGCAAGTAGGCCCGATATTATGTTTAGTGTTTGCTTATGTGATCGTTTCTAAGAAAATCCTAAGACTACCCACTTAGAAGCCGTTAAGCGTATATTTAGGTATATTATAGGAACTTCACATTTAGGTTTATGGTATCCGAAAGGAACTGGAGTAGAAACTGTAGTTTATGCCGACTCCGACCACGCGGGCGATTACGTTGATCGTAAAAGCACTAGTGGCATTTGTACGTTCATGGGATGTTGTTTGACATCTTGGTTCGTGGTATGTGCTTAATTACACATACCTTTTACCTTTAAAAACGAGCTAAAATAACCAAAAACGGACTTAAAATGCCAAATATACGCTTGTTTTGCTAATTGTATTGTGCAGGAACGGATATCTAAGAAAAGGACGAAAAACAAAATCCAAAACGACAAAACCGGATTCGGAATGGAAAAGACTGTGAAAGACAAAGCCAAATCGAAGCCGGAAAGTCAAAAAGTCAACAGAAAAGTCAACTGGTCAAAGTCAAAGTCAACCCAAGTCAACCCCGAGGCCAAAAGTCAAAGAAATATAAGTTTAGGGACTGAAATTGTAAATCCCTAAACTTATACTTAAAGAAGAAAAGAGGAGAAAAGAAGAGAAGGGCCAAAATGCCATTTAAGCAAAGTAACAAGTGGGGGGGCAAAACTGCCAACTCCCCATACTTTTATACACCAAGGACTTATGTTGCAAAGAGTTATATAACTCTTGGGGACTTGTTTTGCCAAGTCCCCAAAGTTATATAACCACAAGGACGAATTGTGCAATGAAAGTTATATCCATGAGGGACTAAAGCTGCCATTTACACAAACTTTTCCCCAAACAGTTTTAACCACTGTACATCTCTCCCAACCATTTTTCCCGCCCATTTTTGTCTTCCCCAAACATCACGAGTTCACCCCCACCTCTTTACCCTGCTACCTCACCAAAAACCAATGAGTAACAACTCCTCCCCTCCTCCACTACCACCACACCCAATAAAGTTTGCCAAGCTGGCAATCTCACAAGAAACGAGCACAAATAAAGGGCTGAGATTATGATACAAGAAGCACAATGGCAATAGACGGCTGGGATTAACACTTTGGAGCCTCTCACAGAAGAAAACCACTTTGCAAGCTTAAAGGTTTAGGGCTTAGTATAAATAAAGGCTATGTGAGCCGATTAAAAAAAAAGTAGTGTATAAGTTTTTATTTTTCTTTAAGTTAAGTCTCTTTTATGTTTATTTATGCTTATTTACAGCTTATTTGAAGTCCTTTGTACCATTTTTATCCATTAATGAAGCATTTGAGTTTTTAAGATTTATACCCGTTTTAAGCATTTATTATCAAACGATTTAAATTATCTTTATACATGTTAAATAAGCCTCTATAAGCTCTTACAGCAGCTTATTAAGCTTATAAAACTTAAACTCTTCATAGTTTATAGTTTTATAAGCTTTTGTTTAAAAAAATCAAGAATAAGCCATTTGGAAGATAAGCTTAACTTGGAAGAGCTTATTGGCTTATTCACTGGCTTATTTATAAGCCAGAGCTTGTAGCTGAAAGCCCTTGAGGGGTAACAAGGTCCTTGTAAAAGCTTGGACAAGAGTAAGTACATTTTTCTCTTTTAAAGTCTCAATTTTTAGATTTTCTTAGCTTATTATGTTTTAGCTCTCTAGAGTGCTTATTCCCAGCTTATTTTTGTTCATTAAGGTTATTTAATGCTTATTTGTCCTTTGCCTTTTAGAATTGTAAGTTAAAACAGCCTTTTAAGGTATTAAAATCCATTTTAAGAAATTAAAGGGGTGTTTGGGTCAACCTTAAAAACGGGTCAAAATGGTTGTGGTATGGGTTATGGTCATTGAAATAGGTTTAGTTTAGGTTAATAAGCTCATTTAAGCTGTTTTTAAAAGTTTTTTTTTGTTGAAAAATTGTTTTTCAAAGGTTTATAAACCTACTTTGAAACTGTTAGATTTTTATAAACATCACAAGTGCTTATTTGGTTAAGCACTTGTGAGTGTGAGTTTAAGTGTCAAAAAAGAGTGAGTTTTGAGTGTGTTAACAAAGCTGTAACAAGCCCTTGTCTTTTGACTTTGTTAAGTCAAAAACACCCAAGTCTCTTTTTGTGACAGTTTTAAAAAAAGACAAAAGCCCTTTTTCACCTTCAAAATTCAGCAATTTAAAATGGTTTTTAAAAGTCCAAAATTTGTGCACAAGTCTATAAGCTAGGGTACTTAAGCTGTTTTCATCTTTCTTTTCAATTTGAGCTTATTTGACAGCTTTTAATAAGCTGTCAAATAAGCCACTCAAGTCTAGCTTAAATCTCCCCTGGTGCAAAAGGGGAGATTTTAAGCCCCTTTTTCTTTGTCTTATTGTGTTATTAAGCCCAATCTCTTAGCTTATTTTAAGAGCCTATAAGCTCTTCTGTTAGTTTGAATCTATTTAAGTTAACTAAGCCTTAACAAGCTAAGAAGATCTATTCATTGGGACTCACAAAACATTATAAAAAGTCATAATAACAACTTTGTAATAATAATGACTACTCAATAGATTGTATGTTATAAGATGATTTAGTGGTTGAGCATAATTTTTCAAGAATTCTTAAATGACAATTTATAATCTTTCAAAATTTTATTTTTTTCCTTTTCCTAGTTTATTTGCCCAAGTACTTATAAGATAATTTTAGTTTAAGCTTTATTTTTGTTTCTGTCAAAAATAAGCTTTACGCTTATTAGCCTTTAAAAAACCTTTTAGTTCTTCAGCTTATCTAGGTTAGTTTAGACTCCCTTTTGCTTATTTTAGTCCAAGTCCTAGCTTAAGACGACCACAAATCCAAAAAGTGTTAAGCCAAAATAGCTTTTAAGCCATTTAAGCTAAACTGTCACTTGTTAAGCTTATTTTTAAGCTTATTTAAAGCTTTTCAGAAAAAGTTGTAGAAGACAAAGTTGTTAAGCCCCACGAGCTTAACAACTTTGCTTCTTTGAGTTTTCGAAAAAAAAGGGGGAAAGACAAGAGGCCCGGGTGAGCAAGACTCGAACCCGGGACCAATCGATACGATCCCCCTTTTATAACATCACTTACCACTGCGCCCTTGGGTCTTTTTCGTTAAAGACTCAAGGGGTTTAATTTATAAGGGTGTTTTTGGCTTATAGGCTAATAAGCTGTATAAGCTTAATTCGGGGCTTATTTTTAAGCAAATTTTGCTTTTCTTATTTTTCGTAGGACTGCCATAGTATAAAGTATTTTTAGAAAAAAATTCAGAATTTTTCGAAATAATTTAATATTTTTTATAATTTAATTTCGTTAAAAGTTTATTTAATTCATAAAAAATACAAAAACCATCAAAAAAATATTTTGCTTTTTTAGAAAATTTTCTTTTGTCATCTATTTGTAGGAAAAATATAAAATTTTTCGTAGTCATTTTTTACATAACTTTTTTACTATTTAAAGAACGGCTCCGGGTGCGGTTTTTTTTGTCTTGACTCGTTTTTTTTGGGTCAAAAAAACGAACTCCGTTTCGGTCTTAGTCCCTTTTTCATTCTTCGTTAATTGTCCCGTAGGGTAAGTTTAGAAGTGAAAAATTCTTCGTAGGGTTAATTTTAAAAAAAAGATTTTAGGTTTTTTTTCCCTCCTTCTTTTTCTCTCCCCCTTTGATCGGGATTCGGGCTCTCGTTTTCTAGTTTAATTTCGTAATTTTTAGGTTTTTCTTAAACGTTTTTGTTTGTTATTGTTTAATTTGACTTTTCCCACACTTCCATTCATTCTCCTCCTTCAAACTAAAAATCTTCGACTGTATCGATTTTCCAGTCCAGTCTCGTTGGGGATAAACGACCTGGAAACAGAACTACTCTATACTACTTCCTCGGTTTTATTGATTGTTGTTTTTATGACTTATATTAATATTTTTATATTTTATTATGGTTGTGCGTGTGGGGGGGAGTGGTGGGGGGGGGGGGGGGGGTTATATAAAAATATGGGTGTAAAACAAACCACATACCCCCTATTTCACTATTAATCCCTCCACATTATAAAATAGATAAATTGCTAAGTAATCAACACTTTTTTTTGTTCTAACAAAATTGGCTATAAATAATTACATATCAGAGACTGTAGCTTAAACCCAGTGTGAAGAAAAAAACCATCGGTAAACAGTCTTCATAATAGCCTTAACCCCTAATATGGGTTATATCCCTTCTTAAGTTTTCTAAGGCCTGTAAGACTTCATATCACCGTACCAAGTGCGTTGCTGATGCGGTTGTTATAAGGACTTCACAAGAAGTTTTACAACTCCCTAGGGAGAGCACCTAACCGTTGTAGTGTAGTAAGGCAAGACTTGGAGGTTGTTATCGTTCTCTAGGGGAATATGTTGGGAAGGCTTGATCAAGATCTAACAAAGGTACTATGTGGATAGAAAGATAGATTCTTTTTGTATTGTTTTATTTTATAGAAAGAAGTAAAATCATATGGTTTGAGAGGTTGGTTTGTTTTATCTAATTAAACTAAATTACAATCTAAACTACTTTGGTGATAACTATATAATAAACGAATGTATTTACTTAACAATGCACTAACCCTCATTATTGCTTTCCTCAATCCTGTGCTTTTCGCCTTTGATGATCTGTGTAAGGTAATTCCTAAGACATGAACAATTACACCACGAACCCCACGTCTAATGTAATATTCCGTTAAGGAGACGCATAAGTAAGGTATATGAAGACTATACTAGCCCTTAAGCGTAACAATTACAATGCAATTGAAATATCTTAAGAGGGTCAACAATTAGGGGTAAAGGTATATGAAGACTGTTAACCGATGGTATCCTTTCACACACTCCATTTAACACGTTTCCCTCGATGTCTATTGCCCATTTTAATATCTTATGGCTAGTTTTCTAATGCCTAACACGCACATCCATCATAAGAAGCAACATTAAAAAGTATCTACAATCTAAGTTTCATGCAATCATAAGTAAATACTAAAAGATCTAGCATAGCATGTTAAGCACAAGAGAAGAACAAGAATTAAAAAATTCAAACACTACATAGACTATTGAAAGATTAAAGGGATAAATGAACGTCACTTGTTAAAACATATAAAAGACGGATCCAATAGGGTTTAAGGCCCTAAAGACGCTAAAAAAAGCGCGCAAAACTCGAATAATAAAAGGTAGGGTTTGTCACCTAAAAGGTTACTCCACTACAACCCTAAAATCGTTTTTGAATATATAAGGAAAAGTACTCTTCGAAAAAGGTTTTATGGTTTACCCAACAACATCTTAATTCACGACGATTCTGAAGTCATAAGGTGGTTAGGTTAGGTATTAGTCCGATGATCCAACCAGAACCGGATGGATCTACCCAAGGACACTCCATAGTTAGAAATAGCAGTCCTTATGTATAATTGGAGATGAATGAATTTAAGGGAATAATGTCGACTAAGATTGAGCTAACACTGGAACAATCACAACAAGGTGTTAGTAATGACGTCTTAGTAAGCATTAAAGGGGTTGAAGAATGAAAAAGAAATGTATTGATAAAGGGTGTAAAGAAAGTAGCCCTCCCCACAACTTAGGCAGAAACCGGGTTAATACATAATCTATCGATTTTCACTAAGATGAATTCTGATATTAAAGAATGACATCATAAACCCAGTGATGCAATGCATAACCCTTCCTAACCATTTAAGTTTCTCTCAATAGAAACTTGTCGCATATGTCACCTAGATACACATGACTTCTATTGACTTTCTCACTCTGAGTTAGTTGATATTGAATAGGTGGCAGTCTGCTCCAGCCTCCTAGTACTAAAACCAAAATGCACTAATCGAGTCTAGAGCCAAGAGATCAATAAAATAAATCTCATTAGGACACATTCTATTACAAACAGTTGTTAAACATCAATAAGTTCACAAGCTGTTAACAAGAGTCCTACGCATTATCCTTGTGATTATGCCAGAACATCCGAGTGATACTTCTGTATTCACAGTGAAGATGGAAATCCCGCTTGAGCCAACATCAAACAAGCTCTTGGTAGGTGACTTGTGCGATTCTTTATGAATCAAACTTGTGTCAACTGGAAAGAATTGATGGTGCGATTCTATGTGAATCAAACTTGTTCTAGTAAATGAATTGACGGCTTAATCAGAAAGATATTAACTATCTGATTCACTCTTACCGTGTTGTCTGCTTTGAGACCCTCCGGTAACGAGAATGGCTAGTGCAGCTGTGAAACCCTGTCAAAAAGATTCATATAAATTCTATCTGATCACAGACAGTATTTATACTGATTAACGGGGAACCATGGTTATTGCAACCTTATTCGACGAAGTGACAAAGACACTCTCGTCCATATCTACTGTTTATTACTAACATTCTAATGCAGGTACAAACGTCGGTGTTGCATCCCCATTCCAGCAGAGTCAGATTTATAACCACGTGCTCATGCTCAAACTACAAAGACATACTATAAGCATCAAGTTCCAAGTGTCAAGAAAGCTCAAGATTTAAAGACAAAGACTTCTACAAACTCTGATATTAAAGATAACTCCTCAGAAACCAAGATTCAAGGGAGATCTATAATGAGCTTTCATGAAGATGCAAAGTATGAGCATGTTGGTCAAGACACAAGATCGCAAGGTAGCAAAGACGTTCAAGACAAACAAGGATAAAGATTTAAAGATCTCGGACGTAAAGACGAAGTCGAAAGACAATGACAAAGGCTCAAAATCAAAGATCACATAGCATGAAGGAACAAGCCTACAACAAGATAAAGACCAAGACAAAGACAAGAGCTTAACGACAAAAACAATCTCATTCATCTCATGAAGGAGTGTTACAATGAACTCACTTCAGGGGAGATTGTTAGCCTCAAAATATTGAGTTGAACAAGAAGTTCGTTCATTTGGAATATTAGGTCTCGGTCATTTATATATTTAATGTCGTAATAGGCTAGAACGGGAATCAGGCTCATTTAATGTAATCTAATATGTCACGTGTTACGGGCTTAAAAGCCTAAGTAAACTCGAGCCCAACCCAAGTCAAACCCACGACCCATTAAGCCTTACTAAGGCTGACCCAACATGGGTATAAATACCCCTCTCGAAGTGTAGAGAGGGTGTTGGTCTCATTTGTATTTTCTCACATTTTGAAATCAACCATTCTCTTTCTCTTTTTCTTTTTCTTTTCTTTCTCTCTCTAACCTCTCTCTAAAATTCTTCATATCTCCTTTCTATTTTTCTTGGTTAACATGGTGAAGTGAAGGTGATTTCGGGTTACTAACAACCTGTAAATCAAAGACAAAGACAACTACACCTGGCTTAAAATCGGCGAGATAATGATATATACAACGAAACTTTAAGGTTGACTCTATGAAAGCAGTAAAGATAGGATGAAAGTGATGATATAATCATTGATTTCTGCAAGTTTACAAGAAAATTACAAATTTTAGATATTGCACAATTTATTTTTCGAAAATAATTGAAATTTTTTGAATTTTCACATGGCTGGGGGCGTGACGCCGTCAGGATAAATCCTGACGCCGTCTCTAGCGTCTGGCTAAATTTCTTCTTCGTTTTTCTTGAAAAAAATTTGCACACAATTTTATTAGTTATTTCCTGCATAAAATACTGCATAAAACCTGAGATTAATCATTATAATCATATGACTCAAAACTGATGCGAATTAATCTAAACAATTTATTTTATATGTTTGAATTGGTTCTTATAAACTGAATATATTTCCCTATACTTATTTATGTAAAATACCTTTGATTGTCAATAAGACGAAGTTAAAAACAGAACAAAGCACAATTACAAAATAATTCAAACATAAAAGAATAAACGGGAAAAATTAAAACACTAGACACTCCTAACTGCGAGAAACTAAATATCGGGTTGCCTCCCAAAAAGCGTTTTCTTTATTTATGAGTCTTGTAGCTAGACTCGAAGTCACACATCCTTACGTGACTTCTCCTTTGTTCTTCCTCATATTATTCATTCTCATTAGGATTCGAATGGCTTTACATACGCTTTCATCACACTTTTACTCAGGTCCTAAATTCAAGCTATCCGAGTAGTGGGTTTTCTCATTACCATCATCATCACCTCCTACGACAAATGGTGGTATACTGTCGGTACTGACCCCCGTAACATCAACGTTCTTGAACATTTCCATTTTGTGAGGCATTTTAAATATATTTAATTTCTCATTATCAACTTCAAACGCAACAATCCCTTCCTTCATATCATAAATTAGCCTAGTTTTTCCCACAAAGGGCTTTCCAAACACTACCGCTCACAGATCATGATCTATGACGCTTATGGTATCTTCTAGTATAATAAAATTGCATTCATAAGTAAAATGGCCGAAGAAAACTTTTAAGTTCCTAACTCTCCCTACAAAATTGTAGATTTTCATAGGGTTCAACGGTTTCTTTCTTGGTTCTAACCTACCACTCATGATCCAATTATAGTGAAGCCTAGACATTACATTAGTTGTTGATTCTAAGTCTATATAAGCTTGTTTCTTTTCAAAGTGACCAATCATGCAAGAAAATTTCACGTTATTCAAACTTCCGATTTTGATCTTAGCTTTTACCCAAGAAGGTTTGGGGTATTTCAAGAGCCATTCGTGATATCCTAATTCTTCTAAGGTGGGGAAGGTATCAAAGTATTCGATGTCCTCCTCTTCTTTTTCTTCGATCTCTTCCTCGAACTCATCTTCACTTTCTTCCTCAACTTTTTCTTTCGCTTTAGCAGTCATCTCATGATCGTTGCACTTGATTACATTGGGCTTCACATTCTCCTCTCCCATAACTTCATCTTCTGTGCGTAGAATGACAACAGAATTGATGAAATGGACGCATTTTGGGGATGAGGGGTTCATGTTTTGTTCTTCTAAGGACGTTTGAGACAAATATTTTAGGGATAGTAATTTAGAAGGGCTTTTGATTCCTTTGCTTTGGAGTTCTTCCTTCTTGATTTGATCAGTGCATGCGATGTTCATGTGGGCCATAAAGTTTCATGTAGTATCACGGGTAGAAGTATCATTAAGCTTTTCAAAAAAGACTTTCCATAGAATATTAATTTTATTGATCATATCATCTTGTTGTCGTTCAAGTTGAGCTCCAAGGCTAGATAATCTTCTCTCTTGATGAGAGTCAAACTCACTCAGTGTTCTTTCCAGCTCTGCTTGGTAACTAGAGGAATAGGTGGAGAACGATCCCTTTTGTGGGCTCGTAAAGGATTGAGATTGTTCCCAGTTAAAGTTCGGCTTATCCTTCCAAGCGTTGGTGGCTTCCTTGAAGTTTCTTGGTCCTAGGTTCGTAGTGAACTGCTTACCTCCCACTTTATTGTTACGTGAGGACGCATATTCGCCGAAAGCTTGCTTAGGATTTTCCATGCAATATTGAGTGTTGTGGTGACCACTACAGATTTCGCATGAAGAAGAGATCTTGTTCACTTGAACGTGTTGCTTAGGAGCAAGATGAGCTTTCATCAAGCGTTGGACTTGATTTTCGAGCTCGATGAGACGACGGTCAGATGTACTTAGGACATCTTGAGGCAAAGAGATTGCCTTGACCGGCTTAGCGAAATCCCTTGGGTCGTTCCAACTTTTGTTGTCATAGAGGTCGAGGTCCTCTAATAGTGCCCATGATTCTTTGGTGTTTCTGTCACGAAGCTTACCACCGGCCGATTGATTGATGGTTCGTCTTGTGGCGGGATTGACATGGTCATAAAAGATTTGAACTTGAAGCCAAAGATCGATGCCATGATGAGGGACTTTTTGGAATCATTCCTTGAAACGAGTCCATGCTTCAGAAAGAGATTCTCCTTGATGTTGTTGGAACATAAGGATGTCATTACAAAGTTCCGCAGTCCTTCTCGGTGGAAAGAATTGAGCAAGGAAACGAGTAGTTAGATCCTCCCATGTGGAGATGGATCCTGCTGAAAGACGTTCAAGCCAATTGCTAGCTTGATTGTGAAGGAAAAATTGAAATAAACGCAGACACGTTCTTTCCCTGTTGTCATCGTTAAGGTCAAGTGAGTCTGCTAGTTTTAAAAAAATCCTTAAGGTGTTGGTTTGGATCTTCGGACCGAAGTTTGTGGAATGAGCATTCGTTTTGCACCAACCGGATGGTGTCGGATCAAGAGGCACCACGTTGTTCCCTTCGAGGAGCTCAATGGTGTTCCTGTAGCCCTCGTGGCTAGGTTTAGAGTAATCTCTAAGAGTACGGATAGATTTTCGTCTCCCATAGAGGTCAACAAAAAGATTTAGGAAACAAATACTCCCTCCGTCCCATAATTATTGTCCCCTGATAAAAAACACACAGTTTAATAAAAGTGCATTTATTACTGCTTTCTCTCTCTTACTTTTGATAGAATGACAGTTTTACCCTTAGCTAATTAATTAAAGTCTTCTTTAAAGTTCGTAATAATAATTTCAAAAAATGATAATATAGTAAACTTGATCAAACTTCCCTATCTATTTTTAGTAGTGGACAATTAAATTGGGACGTCCCAAAAAGGAAACATGGATAATAAAAATGGGACGGAGGGAGTAACATAAAGAAAAGATAGACTACGAGAAAGCTAATATACTGAAAATAAAATTCTCACTTGATAGGAATCAAGCGAGTAGGCCTAAGTTAAACAATGGTCGAAACCTAACTATTCCCCGACAGCGGCGCCAAAAACTTGATGCGGTTGTCGTTAGACTTCAACAAGAAGTTTTACAACTCCCTATGCAGTACACCTAATCGTTGTAGTGTAGTATAGGCAAGACTCGGAGGCTGTTATCATTCTCTAGGGGAATAGGTTGAGAAGGCTCGATCAAGATCTAACAGAGATCTACGGGTATTTTTATTTTATAGAAAGCAGGTAAAATCATATGTTTGAGAGGTTGGTTTGTTTTATCTAATTAAACTAATAATAATATAAATCTAAACTACTTTGGTGATAACCATATGATAAACGAACGTATTTACTTAATCATGCACTACTCTTCAGATTGCTTCTCCTAATCTTGTTGCTTTGTCATACTTGTGATGATCTGTGTAAGTATTTCCTAAGTCATGAACGAATTACACAAACCAGCCGTCTACGTAATATTCTGTTAAGGCAACAAACAAGTAAGGTAGTATGAAGACTATTACAAGGCCCCTAAGAGTACATTACATGCAATTGAAATATCTTAAGAGGGATAAACCATATTAAGGGTAAGGTAGTATGAAGGCTGTTACCGATAGTATCCTTTCTACACACTCGCGTTTCCCTAGACGTCTATGTCAATTTAATATCCTATGGCTAGTTTTCTAAAACCTACCGCGCACATCCATCACAAGAAGCAACATTAAAAGGATCTACAATCTAAGTTTCATGCAATCATAAGTAAATACTAAAGGATCTAGCCTAGTATGTTATAAGAATGTAAAGAACACAAATCAATCAAACAATACATATACATATTGAAAGATTAAAGGGATAGATGAACTTTACTTGATTAAAACATGTATTAAGGACTGTTACAACAGGGTTTTGAGGCCCTAAAGACGGCCTAAAAAGCTGCTAAACTCGAATATAAAAGTTAGGGTTCGTCACCCAAAAGTTACACACTTAAAACCCTAAAATTGGTTTTGTGAATATAGGAAAAGCGTTGCGACGGCGTCGTGTTATAGTCGTGATGCCATTGGCACGTCGAATCTTCTAGATCCACTTTAAGTCGGCTACGTTCTGGCGTCGTCGTCAAATCTCTGACGCCGTCGCTTTATAAATCGTGACGCCATCGCTTGTAATTCGCGACGCCGTCTGCATGCTCTGTATGCACGCTCTGTATGCACGATTTCTTCAAAGGATTTGGTGTAGAGTCGTAGTCTTGTCCGTTTCATATCCAAATGAGACCAAGTTACGTGTATTTCCTCCAAATGTCATCCAAGTGCTAAAAACATGAAAACAAACAATCAAGCACATAATCTAGGCATATTTGCATGATTTAGGGGGTTAAATGACCTCGAAAAAGTGTATAAAATGACACCTCATCAATTTACTCTGTAGGTTTGGGTAAATCCTTTTGCTACCAGACGAGCTTTAAAGGTGTATACATTGCCATCCATGTCAGTCTTTTTCTTAAAAAGCCATTTACGCCCAACGGTTCAACCATTAGGAAGAAGATCAACCAAACTTCAGACTTGGTTATCTTTCATGTATTGCATTTTCGTATTCATAACATCAAGCCATTTGTCAGATTCAGGATCTGATAATACAGCCTTATAATTAGGAGGTTCATTAAGATCCCCTAATTCATGCTCCTCAACATCAACATAGAAACCATATCTATCAAGTGCTTGAGATATCCTTCCGGGTCTACAAATAGGAACTTCCACACTTTAAGGCTCGACCTTATTAGGTTCAACCTCATCGTGTATTTTGCTAGTATTTTCAGAAGGTTGTGTATCATTTTCTTGAATTAATTCAGGTCCTACGTTACTCTCACTCGCTTCGAGTAATCCGTGACTCCCACTCGCTTCTTGTAATGTGAGACTATTCTCAAAGAACTCAACATTTTGAGCAATAAAAGTCTTGTTCTCGAGTGGATAGTAGAAGTAGTAACCCATCGTTTCCTTTGGGTATCCTACAATTAGTGGATCTGGAATCAAGTTTGTCAGTGTGTGTCTCATTTCACGAGTGTCTCACAACCCCAAACCCTTAAGTAGGACAACATAGGAGCTTTACCGTGCCATATTTCGTACGATGTCCTATCAACCTTCTTGGTTGGAACCATGTTGAGTATGCGAGCAATAGACTCGAGAGCATATCCCCAAAAGGACTTTGGCAGAGTTGTTAGATTCATCATGGATCGAACCATATTAAGTAAAGTTTGATTTCTCCTCTCAGACACCCCATTATGTTGCGGCGTATAAGGTGGAATAAGTTGAGATATGATACCATAACTTTTCATGCGATTAACAAACTCATGACTGAAGTATTTGCCTCCTCGATCGGATTGAATAGCCTTGATTTTCTTACCGAATTGATTTTCAACTTCATTCTGAAAGACCTTAAATGTTTCAAATACCTCATGTTTATGTTTCATCAAGTAAACATAACCATAATGGCTGAAATCATCAGTAAAGGTAATGAAGTAACTAACACCATATATTGACATAGTTCTAAAAGGGCCACATACATCAATGTGTATAAGTCATAATAGATCTTTTGGTCTTTCCACTTGATATGGAAAAGGCTTCCGCGCCATCTTTCCAGATATACAAGACTTGCATTTCTCAAGTGATTCATCGTGAGTGGGTTGCAAGATCCCATCATGCTGAAGCTTATCCATGCGTTTCTTGTTTATATGACCAAGACGACAATGCCATAGATACGAAGAGTCCAACTCATGTTTGGCTCTTTTGTTGCTAACATTATAAATAGAACTAACATTTGGATAAAGATTATGCATATCTATTTCATAAATACCATCACGTGAAATTGCATTAAAAGAAAACACATTATCATTTGAAATAAAAATACCATAATTCGTAAATGTATGAATATAACCGTTGTCAACCAAATGAAAATTGAAACAACACCCCTAGTAATAGTAGGTGCATAATGACAGTTGTCTAATACAATTATTAAACCACTAGGAAGAACTAAATCAAAACTTACAAAAGCTTCAACGGCTGCACGCATTCCATTGCCCACATAAAGACTTAAAGCTCCGTGTTTCAACCTCCTCTTTCCTCTAAGTACATATGATGTATTACATATATGAGTTCCACCACCCGTATCATATACCCAAGACTTATTAGGAAAAGCATAGAGTTCTATAGTGAAGATACCTGAAGTACTAGCCCCGCTAGCATTCTTTCTCTTCTTCAACTCAACATGGTAGGATGGACAATTCCTCCTCCAGTGACCCACCTGCTTGTAGTGGTGGTAGACAGAGTCCTTTGCCGGATTATCTCTCTTTGGTAGTAATGGATCTTGAGCTTAGGAGCATAAGCAAGCTTATTCTTTCCTTTGTCATTACCCTTTGCCCCTTGCGGTTTCTTATTGTCCTTTTGGATCCTTCCCTCCCTTATAGCAAGTACAACGGGAGTTTCAACCTTCTTTGGAATACCTTTTTCATGGAGCTTGAGCATAGCATGCAATTTAGTTATCGTCTTTCCCATGCTGAACGAACTAATCATAGTCATTGTTGAGAGAATTCAAAATAAGACTCACACCAAGTTCATTGGGCATAGCATAACCAAGGCGTTCCAAAGTGTCCAATTAGCTTTTCATCTTCAAGAGATAATAGCTTACTAACTGACCATCTTCCTGTTTGCAAGCATGAAATGCTTTAACTGTTTTGAACAGTTCCTGTTTTGCTTGTTCCTCGAACATAGTCTTACGTTCTTGGATTATGTCATATGCCTTGTAGTTTTCAAGAGCCCTATGAAGATCAGGAGACATACTACCAAGCATAATACATGCCACCTCATTTTGGGCATCAAACAATGCGTCATATGCATCACGTGTAGCTTGAGACGCAACAGGTAAATGAAAGGTATCAAAGGCTTTTCCAAATGAGCTAGTTTATTCTCGGATCTAAGAACAATTCTTAAGTTTCGATACCAGTTCGTAAATTTTGGTCCAGTAAGTTTCTCCGCACTGAGAATCGACCTGATAGTCGAATTGTTTGTGTTTTGGGCATCATCAGCCATCTACAAAACAATCAAAAGTTCAGAAAATATTAGTATTTTTGATAATAATCTCTCAAAAATTAACTACCCATGCTTATAAAAATAAACAATTAATTTTTATAAGAGTCTAAGATCCAACTTGACGTTCTACCATTAATGCAGTTGATCTACTAGAAATGGTAAACTCAAAAGGTAATCAGCGGGTGATAATTGCCAACATGTGCAACTCTTAGGTTTATGGGGCCGAAGGCATCATAATCCAGAATTATAATGTCAAGTAAGCATGTTTAACCCCATCGTATGCCTCGAGTCGAAGGTCTGACCAACCATACTCGATATAAGTCATCTAATACAAAATTAATAATTATATAGTCTCATGTCTGACCATACAATTATTGTATTACCTTGTTTTACAATTCACCTAAGTGATTTCGTACTTGGATGGCAAATGACTTAATTTTAGGGTATAAATATTTTGATAAAACAAATGTTACAAAAAATGTGCATAAAGAAGCATGCATACAACCTTATAACACTAACATTTTTAAAACATTTTCATTTTGTTTTAAATTTCTATATAAAATCATCCCATATATTTTATAATCCACATGTGATTTATAAAATTAAGGTTACCATGTTTACAATATTTCCAAGTATAAGTAAAATTACCACGGATAAGGTTAAATCCATGTGGGAAATAATCAAACCCTGGTAATGATTACGACATACTTTTAATATTGTTAAAACGTTTATGTAAAACTGTTTATTCTTGTGTTGTTCCGTTGCGGGCTCCCTTTCGGAAACCACTAAACCCCTGCGTTATAGATCGTTGCAAGAATTAATAAGTTTACGTATATCACATCACGATTTAGCAAAGTGTATATATATATATATATAATAAGCATATTGATTTAGTGCTTTTAGTCCATATTAATTTTCGAAATATCATTTTTGCATTATATATAAAAACGCCACATAGATATCAAAGCAAAACCAAATCGACAATTAATCATACTACCCATACATATTAAAACAAGTAATCAACAAAAGTCTTCCCCGCTTTTGAATTTAAACAATTAATCAACAAAAGTCTTTCCCGCTTTTGCAATTAAACAATTATTCACGTATCAATGATTTAAGCATACCACATAAACAAGCATAAAAGACAAATTAAGCTTAATGAACAATGGTTTACATGCACGTAACACATGGTTAACAATTTATAATAATAAATAAGCAACAATAAGTCAATAAACGCGAATAATAAGCCAAGCAACATAATAAGCGTGTCAGATCTTGTAAAAACCCTAACCATATTTATATTTCCAGATTTTGTTGGATACTTGTATAAAAAAACCCTACCATATTTATATTTCCAGATTTTATTGACTGATTCTTAGACGTCTTTATTTCACTAATTAAAAATGTGTCCTGTTAACTAGATTTCACATAAGAAAGGAAAAGGAGAAAATATTCATCAAAAGTAGGCGTTTTTATAAGCGTTTTTGCCAATTTTTTGTAATTATAAAAGCTATAAGATACGGTCGTGATGCCATGTGGATAAACTCTGTTTATCTACTCTAATAAACACTAACATCTACACATACTATTCGTTACGTCTCGCGAGCGAAAAATGTAAACGTCATAGTAGCAATATAATTAACATAATACACCATTTATAAAAGAAAACATATACCGTGAATATATGCATCAAAGCTATGTGAAGAACCAAAGCTTCTTGAGAATACACACGTATATAAAACTCTAGTGCTAATGTCCTGTGTGTCCTCTTCTAGTTGCTAAAGTAAACAACCTCCACGTGTATCCACACTACAAGTTATACAATATCACCAGACTGATAGCTTCGGAGACGATACCAACGAACAAAGTGAGAAGTACTAGGTCGTAGTTCAAAACTCATGTATTCTCTTAGTGACGGGTAGTTTTGTTTTCTGTTTCGCTAGAATATCACACAAGAGGGAGAAGAAAAGAAGAAATGAGAAATAGCAGGATATGAGAGAAATGACCCATCCATACTATACTAGGGGAATTTAGTACAATCCTAAATACTTAGATTATTAGGGCCAAAGCTTAACAAAAAACCCCTGGTTTGCTCCTATTTGGGCTTAAGCCCTGGTGCGCGAGAGACCGCTCACCAAACAAGACTTATAATGCAACCACTTGGTTGACTTTTTGACTTTTCTAATATTTATGTATAATTCCATTTAATTACACATTAATTAAAAAGCCTTATAGTTAATTATAGCCGTAAAAATAACAGAAATTAATGACCCGTTATTGTATTATACCGTTTGGATAAATATTTTAAATGCATATATTAATAAACATACACCGATATATTTTGTAATAGACCATTGAACTAATAAGAATGATATCTAAGTGTATAAGGTGTGATCGCCTCATCACGTATCAGGCTCAATATTTTCCTAGCTGTATAAGTATCCGTTAATGACATAAGCACCATGTTCCCAACAACGTTCACGTTTTATCGATGATTATAGTTAGCTGCTGCACTCTGGTCCATGTGAGTGTAAAAGCTTACGAGAGGTGGAATATCTGACTAAAAATATTAATATGACTTAGTGAATAATTTCCCTTATATGAAGACGCCGCAAACAGAGTAAAGAATAAGAAAAAAGGTAGTTTTAGCAATTTGCGAGAAACTTTTAGCATAGGTCCAACTATTGTCGCGCACTTTTGTATTCCTCTCAAAAGATGACAATGAGTGGCATTGTTTCGAGAAAAGATAAGAGTTGAATGATCTAACCTCGCATGCCAATTTGACCAAACCACAAAGACGAATTTTGCAATTTACTCTTAAAAGTATAAATAAAGTAGCATGCGATTAAAATGACTGGTTTGTAACTAATGTGAAATTAAAGACACTTGGTCGGTGAAAATTTCATGACTAACGTATCTTGAAGTGGACAAGTGCTTTTTTCATCATGGTTTAAAAAGGGGAGTCATGGTGGCGTTAAGGCGTTGTTAAGGCGCGATGCGTGATCTCCACGTTATGAAATAGATCAAGGTGTTGGTTGTAGGTCTGACGTGAGACGAGACGTGAAAAGGCGCGATTAGACACATTAAGTCGCGAGACGCGACACCTATTTTGAATATAACTATGATTAAAAAAATTGAAAGAAATAAAGAAAATTACATCAACAATATTTTTTAACTTTATTTATTATGATGACATTACCCTATAATACAATTCACAAATGTTTAACCACCCTTTGACCATTGCTACAGTGTCGGGCTAAAAAATTAGCCCAAAAGTGGCCCAAACAAAAAAAAAACCTACTCTGCTACAGTAACATGCTACAGTAACACGGTACTAGCCCAAAATCTGGCCCAAAAAATTTCTCCCAATCTGGCCCAACGTAAAAAAAAAAAATTACAAAACGGACCCTTAACTTTTATCTATTTACGACTTTTTATATAATAAACTTTATTTATTAAATGTATAACACATATCTACCGATTCATTCAGATAAAAAAATACCCACGGAAAAATACACGCGGAAAGGTCTTCGAATTGTGAACAAAACGAGCCCAATATTGCAATGTTTCTGACATACATAAATTTGGCCCAAACTAAAAAAAAATCACCGACCCAAACTGAAAAAAAACTTTACAAAACGAGCTTTTATCTATTTTCGACTTTCTATATAATAAACTTTATTTATTAAAAAAGCGTACTGCCCCCGCCACAACGCGCGGGTTAAATTCCAACTCGATTTGTATAAACTCGATATATATGAATCTTATCGACTTTCCGCACTATAATGAATTTGTATTATTGTAAAAAGCGTACTTGCCCCCGCCCTACAAAGCTGCAGAGAGTTATAATTTACAACTCGATTTGTATAAACTCGATATATATGAAATATGATTTAAATATTTATAAATATTTTTCATATTTCGTGCCGCATTAACTCAAGTCTTATAAAAAGCAAGGATATGCCATAACTCCTAAGACGTAAGGCTTGGCCATACCGTCACGCCACGTCTCATGTTATTTACAACCTTTCTTTTCATTCATGAAACATTGACACCGTTATTATCTTGCCTTTTAGTCTATGTACGTTTGACGTAAATCTCTAGAACTCATATGGTAGACAATAGCACAAACATGTTTTTTATTCGCACGTGGTTTAGCGGTGTATGAGTGACCCGTTAAAGAAGTTGAAATTTTCAATCTTATCAGAAACATATGTAACACAATATTTGTGAGATAAACGATGAAGGTTGCAAATTTTTTCCGGAAAACACACAAGTTCTTTATTCACGGTTTACTCTTATGTAGGGCTGAGCGTTATAGACCCCATGTCGGATTGAACCGAGAAACCAATCGAACGAGACCAAATGTATTTCAGTCCGATCGTCTGATCCACCTTTCGCTGGATCAGACCGACCGACGAACCGGACTAACCCGGACATGGACAGAACATTTCAGACCGGTCTTCGGTCCGGTGTTTTGGGTTACCTTGGTTTTTGGCCCGGTCCGGTCCGATTTTCAGATCTTATGTATAGACGGGTCGGGATTTATGTTTTGTAGTTCGGGTCAAACATATTCACTTAAGAGTTTTTTCTCTATGAGTGATCCTTGGGCCTATCTAAAAGCATGTAAGCATGTCACAATTACTGGGCCTTGGCCCAAAAGAAGAAGATATAACCTACCCTAGAGTGTGACATTGCATTTTTAGGGTTTTGAAAGAACTTGAGCCTCCATTCCATTTTCAAAGAAAGAAGAAGAAGATGGGACACGGAAACATCTGGAACTCTCACCCCAAAACCTACGGCCCTGGTTCTCGTTCATGGTTTCTCGTTCATGGTTTGTTTGTTTCCTTAATCTTTAACCTTTGATATGTTTATTGTCTTGTATTTATTATATGTGCATCATTTTAGCCTTGTAGTTTTGGAAAATGATTTATGTGATACTTTAGTGTTTCATTTTATGAGGTTTGTTACAGCTTGTTGTTGGGTGTTTATGAGCTTATGTAAATCTGTAAAACCTTATAAGCCCACTTTTTTTCAGCTTATCATCTTGAACAAACTCATATCTCAACTTGATAAAAACACACAAACTGAGTTTATTACTTTATTCAAATTTTTATAAGCTAATTATACGTGGCTTATGAGCTTATTTTTCGGATTATATTTCACGAGGCTCACTTTTCCGTCTTATTTTAAGACTTCGGGTTTATATAAGCTCATAAGTCTCAAAATAAGCCAGAAAATTGGGGCTTATGAAACATAAGCTGAAATCAGTTAAGCGCATAAGCCCACATATAATAGATAATAAGCTGAAGGATTTGGTTTTTAAATAAGCTTTTGCTCATTGAAATTGGTGTTTTCATTTTGTTGCTAACGTTCTTGCGCTCATAAGCCCACATATAATAGATCATAAGCTGAAGGATTGGGTACGGTTGTTGTCGTTGTAATAGTTTCCTTTAATATGATAACATAGGCTGGATACTTTGTTTATTTGAAATAATGATGATGTAACAGTTGTATAGGTTTTAACCATCATCAAATTGTTTGCATTTACATCTGGCACCTTAGATACACACGAATATAAGTTAACCCGATACAACTTATTAATAATTGAATGGATTATATATGTTTGGCTATGAGTTATGTTAAGGGGGTGTTTGTTTAAGCTTATATGTGGGTGACAAGCTTATATGTTTTTGTATTGTATTTCATATGCTCTGATTTTCCAAGTTTATTGTTAGATTTGTGGGTTTATATAAGTTTATTATGATATGATAAACTTTTATAAGCGCCCACATATAAGTTTAAACAAACACCTCCTAAGCTGATTTGTTGATTTGATATAGCTTAGTCATCTTGCATTTAGTCTTTGTAATTTTTAATGGCTTGTGTCATATGGAAACAGTGTCTCTGACGTTCTTATTTTTGTTTTTCTGTGTTTGGGTATCAACTTATTTCTTAAGCTCAAGTTGCTGATTGCGTTTTGCTTTGTGATTCTGTTTTAACAGCCGTGTGTGTGGTAACTCCCATGGAATTATCAGGAAGTATGGTCTCATGTGCTGCAGGCAATGCTTTCACAGCAATGCCAAGGAGATTGGTTTCATTAAGGTCAGTACTTCTTTGATTATTAGCATTGATGGTTATCATTGTTAACGTTATTTGTTGTTTGGTACTTTTGGCTTTTTAAGTCTCTTGCTGTTTCAACTATTAATGTGCCATTATGCTTCTGTCTAATTTTTAATGTCTGTATATCTTTGTCGTTTGCAGTACCGTTGATTTGCACTAATGAAGGTCAGATCGAGTTGAAGTCTTTAATGAAAGATGGTTTTAAGTTTTTGTTAGCATTGTTGATGACAATCAGTATTATGTCTTTAATTTTATGGTAGTGTTTATGATTCGTGTATGAGACAGTGAGATTGCAACTCTTTGTTACTTGATTTTGCGCTTCAAATCCAGACCATCTTTTGATGCCGTTATTGTCTTTTTTTTTTACACAAACTTAAATCTTTCTGATTTTTCGGGTTTGAAACTGGTTGTTAGGGTGTGTTGCTGTCATTCTTTTTAGCTGGTTTTTAACTCGAGGTCTTATATCACAAACTTGCATTCATAGTACTCTAAAATAAACATTGTTGGACAACCTGTAGAAGACAGGCATCTGTATACATCAAGCTAAGATTGCGTCTTTAGTGTCAACTAGACACGTAGCGCAAGAAGTTCAGAACAATTGCGTTTTTTCAGTTATCGCAACGCCAAGTTATAAAGTAGTGTGGTGTTTTGGTAAACTACTGATGTAACCTCAGATTGCATGGCGATTCTTGATCCTTTTAATGATCTTTATCAGATTCTATCCTGATTTTGTAGTTTTTATATCCGTGTGGATTGTATGCTGTACATGTTTGTAAGACCCAAGCGTACTTGTTCATTTCAGCTTAGGTTCATATCTGGTAAGCTGTTTTCGCTGTTTTGTAGTTAGCTTATAAGGTCAAAAAGACAAACTAAGAAACCAATTTTTGGTGAGAACAGTGAACTTATTCGGGTCTAACATCTCATCACACCATCCAAAACAATAGTAAACCTCAGTTCCTTGCTCTAATATGTATGACTTACTAATGCACTACTCCAAGGGCGGGTCAACCTTAACAGAGGCCTAAAGCGAAGCTTTAAAACGAGGCTTTTTTTATCTAATTCTTTTCGCCGAAAGTCATTTGTATAAAAATTACTTTTCTAGCTTTATTGATGTGAAATCTTTGATTACGTTTTTGAAATCGATATGCTGTAAATAACTTTTAATTAACTTTAGTTTTGAAAAACTTCTTTCCGCCCAAGCATTTGTCACCACAACGGTTAACACCATTGTATACTCGATATGACCATTAGAGAAATATTTTGGACTTCAAAGATAGTTAAGTATATCAAGTGTGTAGCAGTTTTTACGTGTATGTTTTTACTCAATACTCCAAGTCTCGAAAATAAATCCATGTTGTTAACATCCGAACGCTTGTTATGGCTTAAAGAACTTTCAAGATGATGACAACAATCTTTTAGCTTATTATCATTAAGCGACTTCAGACAACTAAACATACCTTCATACACTCCAAATTTGTAAAATCTAATTTCAAGTGATGAAATAGCATGATGTACATCGTATTAAGGAATCAGTTCTAAAGACATCCTCAAGATTTGTAGAGTTTAATTGTCAATATTATCATCGCATTCTTTTGTTTTACGTTCATTTCTTTAGCAACTTCTTTGGCATAAATTGAGGTATCCTTAAATCCACTATATTTATATATATTTTTTAGAAGAAATCAAGACTACTGAATGGAAACTTTAATGGTCTGAAAGCAACTTTCGATTCAAAAATGTACGGGAGAAGATGAGAGAAATTCACATAGTGAAAGTATTGTCGTTGAAAACTAAACATCGATTTACCGATGTAAACGGTAAATGATGATTGAGACGGTCTTCTAACCACATTTTAAATGGCTTATTAAATTAATCTTTGCTTATTTTTATGAAAAAATGGGTCTTTTATATATTTAACGTAGTGGCCTTTAATTTCTACTAATAGCAGGTTCAAAGAGTAGAAACAAAGAGGGTCGAAAATTTTAATTACATAATATTTATCGGCTAACTGAGGCCTTACGTAATCAAACTCTTCATATAGTAGTAAAAAAACATGTGGCGAACTTTATATATATGCAAGTTCCATGAAAATCGGGGTCTTAAAAAGTTGAGGGCTTAAAGATCTAGCTTTACTTGCTTTACCCTTGAGCCACGAACCACAACCTTTATTGGTTTATTTGTATCCTGGACTGTCTTAAGGTTATAAGATCGCTACGTCTGCAAGCACAATCTGCGCAGATCCTTTATTTGATACAACCAAGTTTTTAATAACACATTACGAGTTCCTATTTTTATTACGTGTTTCCTATCAAAATTACATTGTACACAACATAATGCATCGTGTTGTGAGATGTTTGGGGTGTATGGCCGGGAGCATTTAGCAGCATTTAGGAGCGGTGAGCTTCAAGTGTAGTGATTTTTAATGCTCGTTTGACAAACAACTAGTTTTATCTATTTTTTCTTCAATGCATCAAGTGTAGTGATCTTTAGCATCTCCAATGCATCAAGTTTTCAATGACTTGATGCATTTATTGCATTTAATGCATACCATTAAAGAAGAAGGCTGTCTAAGAGGAAAAGGAAGAAGTTCCATCTAATAACAAGTTAAGAAAAGAGGGACCAGTCAGTGAGAAGGATCTAAACGCGAAAAAAGGAAGAACAGGAAAGAAAAAAAGAAGGGGAGATGAAGGAAAGAGAAAGGGATTAGGCGGGAGAAATCAAAAGCGAGCAATAGTAAGAAAAGGACGTGAGGAATGAAGCGGGAAGAGGGTTAGGGCGAAGATATGTAAGGGGGGGTGGGAGGGGAAGAGGTAAAAAAGGGGAGGTTAAGGAAAGAAAAAGGAATTAAAGGGAAAACTTTTAGCAAAGACTTAAAGTTTACCAAGTCTTTGCAAAAAACTTTTCAAAAAGCCTTTTCTACAATGCGAGCATCTCCAATGCATGACTTGATGCATTTAATGCATTCAATGCATACAAGATTTAATCACTAAAGGGTAGATAAGACAAGCTAATATACCACATCCAAGAAAAGAGAAAAGAAAGAAGAAAGAAAGATAACGAACTGGAAAAAGATCCTAAATAAAAGGGAAGAACGTTTGAATAAAGGAAAGGACTCTCTTACAAGGGAGAAGGGACGGAAGACATAATAGGAAGTAAAAGAAAACGTAAAAAGGAGAAAGATGGGGGAGTAAAAGAAAAGGAAAAAGTCAAGGAAAGAAGGGGAAAAGGAGGGAAGTGATGATGTGAGAAAGGAAAAACGAAGGGAAAGGGGTTAACTAAGATCCAAAAGAAGGGAGAGATTGGGAAGGGTAAAGGGATAAATAAAAAGAAAAACTTAATGGAAATGAATAGTCCTATAAGGGAAGGACATAATGAAGGTGGATCAAATTAAAAGAAAGGTTTTACTTCGACGGGAAAGAAAATTTTAGCAAAGATTAAAGTTTACCAAGTTCTTTGCAAAAACTTTTCAAAAAGCCTTTTCTACAATGCGAGCATCTCCAATGCATGACTTGATGCATTTAATGCATTCAATGCATACAAGATTTAATCACTAAAGCTTTTTACAAAGACTTGAGGTTTACTAAGCCTTTGTAAAAAGCTTTTTAAAAAGTCTTTCATACAATGCAATAAAACTACTAAAAAAGCTTTTTGAAAGAGTAAAAAACTTTTCATCATTTGACCCATTGGAGATGCTCTAAAAACCACATTCAAAAAGCCAATGTTTTAAAAACCGGTTTTTTAATTGACCCGATCAAGTCACCGGATCACGGTTTAACCGGCGGTTCAACCGGGTTTTTTGGCCAAAACCGGCTTTCGGTCACTCGATCGGTTCACGGTCCAACCGGTTCAACCGGCCGTGTCAACCCGGGTTTTTAAAACACTGCAAAAAGCTTTTCATAATTGTAAAAAGATATCTTTAGTTTTGCATTGGAGATGCTCTCTCATCATTCACATTTTTCACATTTTCACCTAAAATGATTGTGATGGCTCATGTAGTCAAACCAAGCTTTTGTGACGGGCCAGTTAGAAGCCTTTTAATTTATATTTAGTCCCCGACAAATCTTTTTTATTTTTCTTACTTTTTTTGGTGACGATGGTTCTTGTATTTTCTATTTATAGATCGAGACAGGTTTGGTGTAAAATTATGTTCTTCCTTCTATATTATAGTATCTAATTCAATTGTATAAAAAGGTTTAGAATTTTTAGATAACGGACAATGAGTTAGTTATCGCGGGTGTTCTGGTACTTTATAACGTCTAAGACATTCCCATCTCGCGCCTTAAGGCTTCGCGCTTAAATTTACGGCGATGTTATCGGCTATTTTTTTTTTTTGTATTGTATTTAGTTACGGTGTGAGCTTAAGATGTCTTTTAATTTAAGTGTCAAAGAAAGTTTTGATTAAGTTATATGTTATTAGTTATAAAAAAAAGTGTTCGTATTCTTTTTATTGGAGTCGGTTTAGATGTAATGTGTCGTTTAGTTGGGTTGATTGGCTAAAAAATCCTCATCTTGTAACTTTGTAATTCTTCTAGCTTCTGGTCAAAAGTATGAAACTGTCAAAAATTACGGAACAGAAACTGATAAAAAACTGCGTTGCACTGTAAAAATGAAGGTACAAATAGAATATTTTGTACTTTTTGACATTATGCAGTGGGCCGGGAGGTACTAACAGGGGCACCCTTTTTCTAGATTGTTGGTGATCGTACAACATGATTAGAAACAAAGTTGGTTATTGGGGACAACTTTTTATTAGGAAAAGGACTTCTATCGAACTCATCTATAGTTTCTTTGACAACGACAACTTTCTGAAAACGAAGGTTTTATTTAATTTGAGTATGTGTCACGATGACTTTAAACCATATGAGTTAGTTTATCGAAAAGTCGGAAACCATGGTTAAAAAAAAGGTAAAATCTTACTCTGTTCTACCTTAAGTAGAAAATGGCTAAAGTTGAATTTGGTTGAAATACTTTAGGTGTAAAATGCATACAACTTTATACTTTTGTATAGAAAATGAAAAGTAGATCGTCATTTTCAAGCTATAGCATATTTTATAAAGTTTGTCAACAAACTCAATCATGTATTTTTGACTTGAAAGATATATTATAAGCTTGTTTGATCGCTTATTTTAGTATACACTTCGACTTAGAATATGCTGGCACTTAAGGACAACTCTGTCGAATGTATTCAAAAGTTTATAACATCGCCAAGTAACATAATATTACGTAGTACAGTAATAATTTAAAAACTTTTTCATATTATATATAATATACAATAGGCATACGCCCCGACCCGCGGGTCGCATTAAATTTTTTGACCCGGCCCCACCCCCACATTAATGCAAGGTTTTTTTTTGTTTTTTTAACAGTTACTTTTTTTTTTTATCATTTTTTTTCCCTTTTTTTTTTGAAAAGTTTTTTAAAATAAAACTTTCCATTTTTTTCCTCGGAATACCCTCTCGCGCTGTTTGAGTCATCGATCTGTTTTTTTATGAATAAAACTTTAAGTTTCCTCAAACCTCGCGCT
>BQNB010018929.1:32847-55821 GCA_026074375.1 Tanacetum coccineum | reverse complement strand
TTTGTTTTAGTTAATTGTCATATTTCGCTTGAGGTTCACCTGCATATTTCGCTTAAGCTAAACTTGCATATTCCGCTTGAACAATACCTACATATTTCGCTTAGGCTTGTCTTACATATTCCGCTCGGTGTCACTTTCGGGTGAGGACCACTTAAACTAACAAATAAAAGTGTCCTTGTCTTTGTAGGCTAAAAATGTGGATCTATGTTCCCTCTTTTTGACCGGTGTGGACCACAATGGATAAGCCAATCACAAATAAGCTTTAAAAATAAGCAACCGAAATAAGCTTGAAATAAGCTCGAAAATCTTGAAACTAAAAAACAAAGCAACAAGATTAGTGACAATAGAAGATGTAGACCAAGTATATGAAAGAGTAAACAAGCAAACCGAACCAATAAGCCTAAAATTTTTTTTGGGCCGTGAGCTTATTTGCAAGATAAGCCACGAAATTTTGAGCTTATAAGCAAAAATGAAACACAAGAAGGTGTTGAATGATTAGAGCAAGGAAAGTAAGAGCCAAACAAACCAATAAGCCTAAATTTTTTTTGTGCTGAGAACTTATATGATGAAATAAGCCACGAAAATAAGCTTTTTGAGCTTATTGAACCACAAAACAACTACGATCCACCCGAGGCTCTTGATACCAAATGTCAGAATCAAGAAATCACTTCACTTCATAATTAAAAACAAGAAATTAAGGAAGAAGATGATAAGAATTGTAGAGAGAGAGAGAAACTAGAAGTTGGGAGAGTTTACTTGCAAAATGAAAAATACAAAATGACCAACCTCCCTCACTTTCCTTGAGGAGGTGTATATGTATCAAAACTAAAAGGCTTGCATGCCTTTAGTATTTCTACGGGCCGGGCTCGAGATTACTTGGGCTTTCGCCCAATACACGTGACCGGTTAGCTTACATATAAGAGCCCGTTTACCCGTCTAGCCTATTACAGCGTATATTAATTAATGACCGAGACCTAATATAATTATTGAACGAACTTCCTTGTTCGACTCAATATTTTGAGGCTAACAGTTACTTTATTATATCATTTATCCCATCTGTTTTGCCTACTTTTATATAATTATTACATTATTTGATACTTAATTGCTTTAAAGTTGATAAATGCAGTAATCAAGTAGTGTTTTGTAAAGACAAGCTAAAAGGCGCATAATTTGGAGCTAAAACGAAAATATTTGAAGATTGCTGATTTTTGACCAATACGCCATATCCAACAAGAGAGATACAGCGTATCCGCGCCAAGACTTCACAAGAAAACGCGTTTGACCAATTCCCAATACGGCGTATCCCTTCTGTCTACATACGCCGTATCCATGAAGATAACTATTCGAAGATACAGTAAATCAAGTAAATTAGGAAATATATCACTAATTGATTGAGAATGTAGTGTGCACTCCAAGGAATCCAGCCTAATACGCCGTATCGACCTTACCAGATACGGCGTATCGAGTCTTTTTCAGACACTATAAATAGAAGACTCAAAAACGAGTTTTCAGTGTGCAATATCATATTCTTTATACCATACTCATTAAAGATGAATTTTAAAAGAGAATATCAGCCACTAAGGTCAAGCATTGATCATGAATCCATAGAAGACATCATGTAATTTTTACTCTCTTAATCGTTTGATTTTCATTGTTTGATTACGCTTGTATAGTTATAATGGTTGTGGGCTAATACCCTCGGTTATTAGCCATCTTAATGAAATTTTAATGTTTGGTTTGTTTTAAAATCGATTTCTTAATTTATCGTTGATTGTTTAATTATGTTTATCACCTTATACTTGTTACTTGGTTTAATGTGTTGATATGCGACCTATCATTCAACTGGATCTAGTGATACGGACCAAGTAATCTAGATACCGGGATAGATCTTCATATCGTGTTTATTTACTGGGACACAATAGGATCATAAATAACATTTTGTCTTTGTCTTTGATTATGAGACTTTGTTGGTCTGGTTGGTGACCCGGTATTGTTTCAGCAATCACGCTCTATAATGATAAAGATTTGAATAGTGACTACCAGTATAAAAAGCACCGTCAAACAATTAGTAGGTAAAGTCTCGTTAGGCTAGGGTTTTATCAGGATCACCACTGCTTTGATCCTAAGAGAGATTATAATTAAAATAAGAGGATAATTTATGCGGAGCCGCGGTAGTTGTGACAGGAGTAATGTGTCTAGGTCTAGGATGATATCCGCCTAAGTAAGAATGATTATGCCGCCTTCTTCGAGATAAGTAATCATTGCACTAAAACAACAAACCAACATTGAAATGGATTTAATATGGGTGATTACCAGTTTTCTTTCATTTGGTTTATTACCGCTTTTCTATCTTTATTTTTCTTCTTTGTGTTTATGTTTATTGAATTGAATTTGTCTCCACCAAACTTGTGCCAAGTCTCTCAGGCTTAACACCCCATATCATTTGACAACGTAATATAGCATAGGTTTAAACCTAGTAAATAGATAATTAAAACTATTAAAATACTATTGAATTTAGAATTAAAGTTTCACTATTAGTGTTCGCCCCTCTTACCGCCGATACCCATCTTGCCGAGGTACACTGTCGTTTAATGTGTTGTTTTAGGTTTGTCGGCTAAATATAAATTTAAAACTTGATAATCAAATAATTGACCCTACACGACAGCACATCAGTATCCTTTCTACACACTCGCGTTTCCCTAGACGTGTCAACAGCGATAAAAACAAAAGATGGTTTTCTAAAGCCTAACGCACACATTCATCAACAAGAAGCAACATCAAGGATCTACAACCTAAGTTTCAGGCAATAATAGATAAATACAAAGGAGGGTTTAGCCGCGCATGTTATAAAGAAAGCAAGAAGATAAATCAATCAAACAACACATAGACATATTGAATGATTAATGATAAATAACCTTACTTGATTAAAACATGGATTCAAGGTAGTACAATAGGGTTTTGAAGCCCTAAAAATGACCTACAAAGCTGCTAGAATGACTAGGGTTCGTCTCCTTAGGTTTATACAAAGTTACACACTTAAAACCCTAAAAATGCTTTTATATTTATAGAGATATCTACGCGACGGCGTCGCTTAGAAATCCTAACGTCATCGCTACGTAGATGATTCTAGATCCTCTTTAAGTCGACCATGTCCTGACGCCGTCGCAAAATTCTTGACGCCGTCATTATATAGATCACGACGGTGTCGCTTTATACCTTCGACGCCGTCTCTAGCCACTGTATGTATAAATCTTCAAGAGATTTAGTGTGGGTCTGTAATCTTGTCCGTTTCTTCTCCAAATAAGCCCAAGTCACGTGTATTTCCTCCAAAAGTCATCCAAGTGCTAAAAACTAAAAAACAAATGATTAAGCACATAATCTGGGCATATTTTCATGATTTAGGGGGTTAAATGACCCTGAAATAGTATATAAAATGACACCTCATCACACCCCAACGACAAATGGTTTCAGATTATAACAACTCTAGCCTCGCGCCTCAATTACAAAAGTCTTTTGTTCATTACAATATACAACCCGAAATTCAAGACCACAACAATGAACCTTCAAGTTCAAAGCTGTTCCAAATGTTGTTTCTACAGCAGACACATCAAATACATCACAATAAGAGTTGGATTTACTTTACAGTCCTATGTATGAAGAATACTTCACTACAGGAAATCAAGTGTGTCAAAGTATTTTGCTCTCTTTGATAATCTTCAACCACAAGACACACAACCTACATTGAATGTTCAACCTACATTAGAACCGATCACTCCACCAACAAATGTCAATGCTGAGGAAACAAACATTAATCAAGCAACAGATGCACAGTTTGAACCATATGAATTTATCAATCCTTTTGCTCCACTAGAACCAGAAGTTGTTGAGTCATCCTCACGCAATACTGATACTTCAAACATGCATATGTTTTACCAAAGACATCGTTCCGACTACCATTGGACCAAAAACCATCCGTTATAACAAGTTCATGGAAATCCATCAAAGCCTGTGTAGACAAGACGACAACTTGCTATAGATCCTGAAATGTGCATGTTCGCGCTTATAGTGAGTACTGCAGAACCGATAAACGTTAAGGAAGCATTGGTTGATCACGCATGGATCGAGGCAATGCATGACGAGCTTCATCAGTTTGACAGACTCAAAGTCTGGGAACTAGTCGACAAACCCTTTGGAAAGATTGTCATCAATCTAAAGTGGTCATAGAAGAACAAAAAAGATGAAGACAAATCATAATAAAGCACGACTTGTAGCTAAGGGATATAAACAGGAAGAGGGCATCAATTTCAAAGAATCCTATGCACCAGTTGCTTGCTTAGAAGCAGTTCGGATTTTTGTTGCCTACGCTACACACAAATCCTTTCCTATCTACCAGATGGACATGAAAACAACTTTTCTTAGCGATCTGCTGAAGGAAGAGGTTTTTGTCAATCAGCCAAACTGGTTAATTGATCCTGATCATCCAGAAAAAGTCTACCATCTTAGGAAAGCACTTTATGGATTGAAGCAAGCTCCAAGAGCCTGGTATAATGAACTCTCCACATTCCTGATGTCTAAAGGTTTCTTTAAAGGTATTATTGACCCCACCCTATTCACGATAAGATACGAGGAGAACATTCTACTTGTGCATATTTACGTTGATGACATAATTTTCGGGTCTACAAACCCAAAACTTTCTAAAAAGTTTAAAAAATTGATGCACGGTAGATTTGAAATGTCCTTAATGGGGAAATGAAATTCTTTTTAGGACTTCAAATCCACCAATCCCTACGCGGTATCTTTATCAATCAGGTAAAGTATGCTTTAGAAATACTTAAAAAACATAGAATGGATAAATGTGATAGCATTGGTACACCAATAGCTACTAAACCTAAACTGGATGCAGACTTGAGTAGAAACCTGTAGACCAGACAAGATACCAAAGTATGATTGGGTCACTCATGTATGTGACTTCTAGTAGACCAGAATTAGTGCAAGCAGTATGTTATTGTGCACGTTATCAAGCAAGACCAACGGAAAAACATCTCAATGAGGTTAAAAGGATATTTCGATACTTAAAGGGAACCATCAACATGGGACTCTGGTATCTAAAGGATTTTAGTTTTGAACTAACCGCTTTTTCAGATATCGATCATGTTGGATGCCTTGATACTCGCAAAAGCACTTTTGGAGGAATACAATTCTTAGGTGAAAAGCTAGTCAGTTGGATGTCTAAGAATCAGGACTGCACTGCAATGTCAACAGCAGAAGCAGAGTACGTGGCGTTGTCTACGAGTTATGCTCAAGTGATGTGGATAAGGACACAGCTTAAGGATTATGGCTTTGACTACAACAAGATACCGTTGTACTGTGACTCCAGTCAGCCATAGCAATCTCATGCAACCCCGTGAAACACTCCTGTACCAAGCACATCAACGTCCGTTACCATTTCATAAAGGAACAGGTTGAACGCGGTATAATTGAATTGTACTTTGTCAGAACTGAATACCAGTTAGCTGACATGTTTATGAAAGCACTTTCTCAAGAAAGGTTTGAGTATATTGTTAGACGACTCGGTATGAGATGTTTGACTCTAGCAGAACTGGAGGTTTTAGCAAATGAATCTGCTTGATATATTTCATCAAACATCGACTTATAAATATTTTTGAAAAAGAAATACAAAAATATAAAACCTATAAAAAGAAAATACAAAAATATAAATTTTCAAAAAGCAAAATACAAAATCAAAAAATCAAAAATTCCAAAAAAGAATCTTCTCAACATGTCTCTTGGATTTGATAACATTTACGTCTTTACAAATGTCGATTAATATTGACACGGGTGTGTAAATGAAGTTCGAGCAAGAGTTCAAACATTTCAAAACATGTCATTTCTAATTTTTTAATGGCTTATGTGCAATATCAGTGCATAACCCGGACTTCAAAGAAAGAAAAGTTTATGTATAAAGATAACTTATCCCAACAACGAGAAAAGCAATTTTCTCAAACTTGAGCTGTTTATATGAGACATTCAAAGTTTTAAGCTCAAGAAAAGGGAAAGTGTACGGATAAGTGCACTTATCCTTAGCGTTAGAAGAGAAGTCTTCTAACATGTAGTTTTTCAAAAGTTGAACACAGTTTTTCAAGAATTTCTCAACGACAATTCAAAATCTTTCAAAATTAGGTGTTCAACACTCCCTCTCTCACAAAGCTTTCAAAGACAATCGTTTTAATAACAAGTGGTATCATTTTCCATAAATAAGTTAACTTTTGAGGGTGAGTTTTTTGAAAACCAAAGTTTTAATGTTTTGGATACATCATCTCACGACACCTTTTATGTATTCAAAACATTATAAATAGTGTCTTCATAACAAATCGGTAATAATTAGATAACTTACTTTCGAATGTTTGTTATAAGATGATTAAGTGTCTTAGCATAAATTTTCAAGAATTCTTTAATGACATTTCATAATCTTTTAAAATTGTGTGCTCAACATTGCCTCACCCTCAATTTTATATCTAATTTACAAATTGATGTCAATTTCTTTAGTGTCAAACATATGTAAAATTGAGGGAGAGCAAGTAGAAAAGTTCCACATAATTCATGCTGAAACATTTATCTTCCCATGAATTTTTCAAGACAAATTTAAATTACTTGGTATTTCAAAAACTAAGTGACTTAGTATTTAAAATAAAAGGAGAAATATGATTAAAATTTGATCTTGATAGAAAATAATAAGTGATCTAAAAGACTCAAAGTGCCTTTCACTTCTACTCGCATGTGAGAAACACTTTCGTTTATCGATGCACATGTGTAGAGGGAGTTTTCCAAAAGATGAAACTCTCAAAGTGTCAAACGTTTTGATTATTCTATCAAACACTTTGATTGATTTTCAATGGTTTTATGGTTACGATCAAATACCTAACAACCTATTAATTCATGACAATTCTGAAGTCATAAGGTGGTTAGGTTTGGTAATAGTCCTATGATCCAACTAGAACCGGAGAGATCTACCCAAGGACAATCCATAGTTAGAAATAACAGTCTTTAGGTATGATTTGGGGAAGAATAAGAAATGGAAATAATGTTGACTAAGGCATGCGCTAACACTGGAACAATCATAACAAGGTGTTAGTAATAACATCTTGGTAAGCATTGAAGGGGTTGAAGAATGAAAAAGAAATGTAAGGATAAAGGGTCTAAAGAAAGAAGCCCTCCATACAACTTTAAGCAAAAACCAGGTCAATACATATGTTATCAGTCTTCACAAAGATGAACTCTGGTATTGAAGAAAGACATCATGGACCCAGTGATGCACTTCGCAACCCTTCCCAACCATTTAAGTTTCTCTCAAAAGATACTTATCTCACTTGACACGGAGATCAACACGACTTCTATTGACTTTCTCACTCCGAGTTAGTTGATACTGAAAAGGTGGCAGTCAGCTCTAGCCTCCTATCACTAAAACTAAAATGCCCTAATGGAGTCTAGAGTCAAAGAGCTCAAATATAAATCTCATTAAGACACATTTCATGATAAACACTTGTTGTTCAACATCTATAACACAAACTGATAACAAAGAGTCCTATGCATTATACTTGTGATTTTGTGACTCACGCGAACTCACCCCTTTTTATATATAGATAAACATATACATATATAAACATACAACAAGGGATCAAAATCCGCGAGACCAAGAAAACCGGAAGCAGTGTAGAGAGTCTCCGGGTTGTTATGTCCCAACGAGGCTAGAGATTGGAAAAATTCAAAGACGCGCGATGTTGATGAATGATGGTTTGAATATGACAAGGATTGATGATGATTGGGCATAGATCCTTGAATGGTAGCATAAAGCACGAAAAGTATGCAAGAAAAATAAGCTTAGAAAACAAGCATTCAAGCTCGAAATGAGAAAACTTAAAACTTTTAAAAGCTAAAAACAAATTGGCCTCCATTAGCTTAAGACAGGACAAAATAAGCTAAACTTTAACTCTAAATAAGCAAATTCAGCATTGCATTTAAGCAAATTAACAAGAGAAAACCACACCAGTTACTTAACAACTGTACTAACAGTATAACTACCAGTACTAACTTGAGTTAGTACTGCTTAACCTTTTAAGTTAGTACTGTTAGCTTCTAGTTAGTATGCTTGGCTAATAAAAACACAAAGGATCAAGAAATAAGCAAATAAAGCTAAAACAGAAGTTTAATCCAAATTAAGCACTTATGATAAGAAGAAGCAACCAGAATAGACTATAATGATAATTAAGCTAGAAAAACTAAAACTGATGAAGCTGTCTTAAATGTATTTTGAAAAGGAAAAAATAAGCTTAAATAGGCTTTCGCTCCTAAGACAGTAAAGAAAAGTGTTTAATTTACTCTTAAAACTAAGGAATCTTAAATAAGCAGGATATAATAAGCTGATAAGCTATAATGAACACCCAGTACGAACAGTTTTTAACTAAACATTACTAACTGGAGTTAGTACTGCTGGTGTGTGGTTAGTACAGCTACCTTTAAAATCTAAGTAAATGAACTAGCAGTAGCTAGATTGATTCAAGAGACAGGCACCGTTAATGTTTTCAAAAATTGCAGTTATTATTTCAGTAGCGCTAAGATTAAAAACTAGATGATGCAGAAGTGACAAATTAAAACACTTATAAGCAGACTTTATGTTCTGATAGGAGTTAGCACTTAAATAGGGCTCATCTATCCTTCTAACTGTAGTAAAGTATATCTAAAAGTTTTCTCAAATGAACTAACAGTACTAACTAAGAAAGTGATGCATAAAAACTATTTTTAAACTATCAGTTAAGCAAGATAAAGCACATAAACATATGTAGGCACAAATAGTAATATAAGTAACAAGTAAGCACCTTATAAGCCTGCACTATAAGCAATACTGCAGTAAATGAGAAAAACAAGAGAAAGAGAAACTTACAACACCCTTGCTCAAAACAGGGTTAAACCAAGAGTCTACAAGCTCTAGCTTGTATAAAACAAGCTAGTGAGAGTCCATAAGCCCATCCAAAACTGGCTTATCATCCATTAAGTAAGCTGTGGTGTATTTGTAAGTGATTTTTGTGATTTTCTCTTAACTACTTAACTTGGTATTTTTACTTAATGAAAACAGCTTATAAATAAGCTATTTTGAGAGCTTTTTGAACACAAAACAATACAATTGAGAAACTTAGCACTTGGAATTGTAAATTGACTTAAAACCTTAAATTTGCATTAAAACTTGAAAGTGTTACAAAGCTGAAAGTAAAAGATGTAAATGACTTTTAAAAACTGAAAATTAAACTAAGATACTCTAAAAACTAACTAGTTTCTAACATGCCTCAAAGGCTTACAAAAGGCTCTTTTATAGCCGAAGTCTTCCTCCCTTGGACTTCTTTCTTCTGTGTTTCTTTGTAGAGACAAAAACAAAGTGTGCTTGTTGTGTGAGGAGATTTTAAAACAAATCCCAGCCTTCAATTTCTTTTGTGCTTCTTTGGAGTCAATCATAGCCATCGAAAATACTTGGGAATGGTGAGGGATTGCCAACTTGGCACTTATACAGCTGGGGGGTTGATAGAGGAGTGGTTGAAATGATTTTTCTAGGGTGTTGAGTGGTTTTGCAGGGTAGAAGTATGGGACGACATCCCTACTCTGCACCTGGGTTTTGTTTTGGGCGGGAAGAATGGAGTTTGGGTAAGTTGGCAGCTTTGGCCCCTCCTTTCTTATAACTTTGTTGTAATTTTCGCCCTTTTGTGATATAACTTTAGGGGTTTGGCAGAAATGGCCCCTAAAGTTATACTTCACCCTCAATTTTCGATTTTAGCCCTTGTCTTTTTGTAACACATCTTAAGGCTTGGCAGTTTTAGTCCCTTAAGTTGTATTTTCTTCACTTGGTTGACTTTAGACTTTGATTTGACTTTGTCTTTTTCATTCCGTGCTTGGTTTTGTCTTTTGTTCCTTTTCTTGAATATCCGTTCCTGCACAATTCAAATGCAAAACATACAAATACAATGTATTTTTGGTACGTTCATAGTCATTTAAGTCCGTTTTTAATGGAAAATGGTATGTGTAATTAAGCACATACCAGGCCTTGGATTCACATAGGATAGAGCTTCGACTAGCGAGGTAAAAATGGGAAAATTGGGTCAAGAAAATGGCAAAACGTCTTTTGTAGAACCGGCTACGACAGTTCCCTCTGCAAGGGGACCGACTAGTGCAGTCGAAGGGAACCGGCATTCTGCAGACTAATGTGCAAACTTAGATTCAAATTTAATAAAAAGAACTAGCTTTGTACAAATAACTAAGAAGAGCTCACCTAGTACAACTGTAGGAGATACTAAACTTTCTCCGAGTTTAAAACTCAAAAAGGCAAAATCCAAACATCCCTTAAGATGACATTTAGAAGACCTAACAACATTTATTCTAAAAGAGACTACCACCAAGTTGGTTGGAAATACTCTCCACAACAAGAATACCAAGCCTAACCACCTAACTTTACACCTGGGGGACCTTACCCTCCATATTCGTACATGAACCAACCAAATGGCATGTTTAACACTAACAGACCCGTGAGATATTAAGGACCAAATGCCTGAGTTCTTTTGTTCTTTTAGGTACGTTTAAAAGTCAAATTAGAACCGGATGAATGGACCAAGGATAGTGGATGCTCACGACATATGACGGGTAACAAAGATCTATCCTCAACATATGAAGCCATAAATGAAGGTAACATAGTGTTTGGTAGTAACACCAAAAGCAAGATCATTGGCAAAGATACAATTACTCACAACTCTCTAACCATTCATGATGTTAGTCATGTAGAAAATTTAAGCTTCAACTTACTTAGTATAATACAAATATGTGATAAAAAGTGCAGAGTACTGTTTAATGAAACCGAGAGTGAAATACTTAATGATGCCATTACTATAGGAAGAGGGATTAGGAAAAATGGTCTTTATGTAATGAAAATGGGTAACTCACCTAAAGATAGTCTTTGTCTAACTTATATGGATGATACTTCAACCTTATGGCATCGAAGATTGGGCCACGCCAATATGCGACTTATACAATCTCTATCATCCAAGGAGCTCGTTCAAAGCTAAAATTTAAAAATCATTTTTGTGACGCTTGCAACATAGGAAAAAAAGTACACGCAAGCCATAAGGCTAAAAACATGGTTTCAACTACTAAGTGTCTAGAACTTTTACATATGGACTTGTTTGGTCCATCGGTTATCCAAAGTTATGGAGGAAACTACTATACTTTGGTCATTGTCGATGATTATTCAAGATATACATAGACTAGATTTTTGAAACATAAAATGAAGCTTTTAAACATTTTGAAATTTTAAACAAGAAAATTCAAGTCCAAAAGGGTTGTCCCATTGTGTCAATTCATACGGATCACGGTAGGGTATTTGATAATGAGGTTAAATTTGGAGCTTTCTATGATGCTAATGGTATCACCCATAACTTTTCGGCTCCAAGAACTCCTCAATCAAATGGGGTAGTCGAACGTAAAAATATAACTTTACAAGAAATGCGCCGTACTTTGCTAAATGAACAGTCTATCCCTCAGAAATTTTAGTGTAATGTCATCGACACCTCCACCCATATCTTAAATAGAATTTTAATTAGACCATTCCTCGAAAAAACTCATTACGAGCTTTTCAAAGGTAAAAGGCTTCATTAGAGTATTTTAAAGTTTTCGGTAATAAATGTTGTATTCTTAACACTAAAGACTATCTTATTAAATTCGAACCTAAATCAACTGAAGGTATCTTTTTAGGCTATTCCCCAAATAGTAAAGCTTATATAATTCTAAACAAAGAAACCAAGAGGATTAAAGAATCTTTAAATGTAAGATTTGACGAAAGTCCACCTCCTAAATAATCACCATTAGTAGATGATGATATAATCGAAAGTCAAACCATAGAAAATCAAATAAAAGATATAGAAGATAAGGAAAATAGACGATTAAGCAAAGAAATTGTTAATATCAAAGAATCTAAAGATCCTCCCATAGAAACAGTCATAGGAAAACTAAATGAAAGAACCTTAAGATCTCAAGTTCAAAACCAAAGCAACTTTTTTTGTTTCGTGTCCTCCGTAGAACCTAAAAATGTTAAAGAAGCCATTCAAGACAAAAGTTAGACTATGGCTATGTAAGAAGAATTAAACCAATTTGTAACAAACAATGTTTGGAGTCTTGTTCCACCACCCGAAAATCAAACGGTTATTGGTACAAAATGGGTCTTTAAAAATAAATTAGATGAAAACAGTGTCGTATCTAGAAAAAAAGCTAGGCTTGTCGCTCAAGGATACAACCAACAAGAAGGAATAGATTTTGATGAGACCTATGCTCCCGTAGCAAGATTAGTATCTATAAGAATCCTTATTTCATATGCTTGTGCAAATGATTTCAAACTTTTTCAAATAGATGTCAAAAGTGCTTTTCTAAATGGTTTTATAAATGAAGAAGTAAATGTGTCTCAACCTCCCGGGTTTGTCGATTTCAAAAAACCTAATCATGTATACAAACTCAAAAAGGCTCTTTATGGTCTTAAACAAGAACCCAAATCTTGGTATGGTAGACTCAAAGCCTTCTTCCTCGATCATGAGTACACTATGGGATTGGTAGATAACACTCTATTTACCAAGAAAAGAGACTCACATATCATTATAGTCTAAATATACGTGGACGACATTATATTCGGATCAACTTGTCAAGAGCTTTGCGATGATTTTTCTAAAATCATGCACAACAAGTTCAAAATGAGTATGATGGGTGAATTAAATTTCTTCCTTGGTTTACAAATCAAACAACTAGATGATGGCATCTTTTTCAACAAATCTAAATACGTTAAAGAAATGCTTAAGAAATTCGGTCTAGAAGACCCAAAACCTATCAAAACTCCTATGTCATCCGAAACTAAACCCACTGATGACATCGAATAACGTCACTTTTATAGCATCATTTATCCCATCTAAATTGCTCATTTTGCATTATTTATGCATGAATTGGTACTTAATCGTTTATATTTGTTATTTGCAGTAAATATCGAGCAATTGGTAAAGTTTAACTTAAAGCCACATATTTTGGAGCTTAAACGAAGAAATCATGAAGAGCATTGTTTTGACATTCTATACGATGTATCCATCAAGGAAGATACAACGTATCTGTGCCTTGACTTCACAAGAAACCACGAAGATTTAAAGATCAATACACCGTATTCAGGAAGATTCACACGCCGTGTTCACTGACGGTTCATGGATGATTCTGGAAGATATTTATCGTGGTCCCCATACTAAGAAACCCTAATACGCCGTATTGAACTCCTTCAATATGGCGTATCGACTTAATTCCAGACCCTATAAATACCTAACCATAATGACAAATTTTAGTGTGCAAAAATATACCAAAGACTGAGAAGAAGGCATTAACCACCAGGTTCGACTTTTAGAAGAGAAGAGAAGCCACAAAGGTCTTGCAACGCCCTTCAATCCATAGGACATTTGTATTCGTTACAATGGCTATTGGCTAATACCTTTAGGTATTAGCCATGTTTATGATAATTTAATGTTTGGTTTATGTTTACTCTGATTGCATCTTATTCGTTATGTGTTGATTATGTTTATCAGTTTATATTTGTTTACGCTTAATTATGTGTTTAATCTATCATTCAAATGGATCTAGTTGTACAGACCAAGTAGACTAGACTCTGGGATAGAACTACATTTACAATTTATATGTGACTCTGGAATAACTGGACTACAAATTAGTCTCTAGTGTTTTCCCCTGGTTCGGGAATATGGTAGTTAAGTGGTGAATTGGATTGTCAATTACCTTTTCGATTCCTTGCTTGGAACATTACAGAGCAGTTGAATTACCGACATATATGATGACGATAAATTAAACATAAGTGGGTAAAGTCTTGTATGAGGCTAGGTTTATTTTTCTCCAATGTGGTTCTACTAGATAGATATAAGTCTGCCGTCATGATATGCTTTATGCAATATGTGTTAAATTGTGATATTTTTTGCGATTCTAGGTGTTAGGTGAAGTACGCTATATCTATGAATGATACATTCAACAAACTAGATAAGACAATCATTAGCACTTATGAACACTAAATACCTGTGTTTATTAGATTAAATTTGGTTTAAGTAGTTTCCGTACAATAGGCTTGACCACTTCTCTATCTTCTTATTGTTAACTATGTGTGGGTTAATCGCCCGAATTCAGTTAGGCTAAAACCAAAACTCGTGTCAGTCTCTAGGCTGAAAATACACCTTCTGCGTTTTTATTATAGGTTTTAGGTTTAACTTAGGTATAACATAGAATAGATTAAATTAAGACTAATTTAGATAACTAAAATACTAATATAATTAGGAATTAATACTCTCACTCTTAGTGATCGACACCCTACTTACCAACGAACCTACAACTGATCGGGTACAATGCCCGTTAGTGTTTGTTAATAGGTAATTCGGCAAAATATAAATAGTAAAATTTGATAATATATATTACCACGCATAACGACACATTAAGTTTTTAACGCCGCTGCTAGGGAGTGAAGTGGATTAATTTTTGTTTTTATTAGTATTTTAGTTTAGATTTAACATAACTTAAATTAGTGTAAAATTTTTGTATCTTTGAGTCTTTGTATTGGTGTCGGGATCTTCCATCTGTATTTTTGTGTGTTTGTGTGTTTGATTTTGGTTGCATTGTATAATTTGTATACTTATTTGTTTTCTGCATTGTTTTTTCTTTTCGGTTTACTATACTGGTCGAACAACCGATACGGCGTATTCACTACATTAAATACGGAGTATCTCCTTTTCGTAACCAGTACAGCGTATGCTGTTCAACTGATCAATACGATGTATTCAGTCAATTGAATACGACGTATCGTTCATCTGATACAGCAGCAGATTGTATTTTTTCGTATTCAGATATTGTTTATAGTTTTCTGTATTTTCTTTCTTCCGAGTCTATCCTGTTGATTGTTTATCCTTTGTTTTAGGAGTGCATGATCAGGAGTTCAACTAAAGATCTCTTTGCACCTTTCGAAGGACCAGAACGAGTATTTCATTCAACAAGAAAGCTTTTCAAGACAACGAGTCTTGATTATTTGAGTTTACCGGAATTCAATTTATTTTTTGACCTTGAAGATCAGATTGAAGAAAAAGTTACAGAAACAATGACAAAACCTACTATGGAAGAATACATGACTAAAACCCGGGAGGATTATGGATCTGGTATTGCTAGTCCTAAGTTCGATAAAAAGGCCCACTTTGAGTTGAAGGGTCAACTTCTCAAGAAAATACGTGATAATACTTTCAGTGGATCGGATAATGAAGATGTCAATAAACACATTGAGAAGGTTCTTGATTGTCTTTGTCTGTTAATTCGGTTGTAGGGGACACATATATATAGCATAGAGCTGATTAGATAAATTATCAAAGAAATAAGAAATATAGGACGAATAAAATCAATCTTAATAACTCCCCTTTCTCTATGTAATCTTAATAATTCTCTTCCTATCATGCGCACTTCATATGCCGTCAATGATCTACCACCTCACGCGCCGTCACGCGCCTCATCTTCAACACCTCACCATCGTCACCCTCCTCACCACCCTGTAACCACAGCCACCACCCCCTTCAGCTGCTACCCAACAACAGCCCCACACCACCACCGTCATTATCATCGCGACATCATCATCACAACCGCCGCTGCCAACACCACCACGATCAACACCACCTTCACACCGTCGCCACCATCTCCCAAGGGTGCGCGTGGTTTTACAGCCACCATATAAGTGTACGTTTGGTTTTGTTTCACTGAAAAGGGTGCGTTCGGATTTGTTATAAATAAGTACAAGGGTGCGTTTGGCAGCAAGAGTCACCACAAGGGTGCGTGTGGTTTGTTTCAACACCGCTAAGGGTGCGGTTGGCTTTTACATCATTAAATTAGGATGCGTCTGGTTGCGGGTTAGCAGCAAGAGCGTTCGTTTGTATAAACCACCATGGGTGCGTTTGGTTCTTATAGCAACACCATTAGGGTGCGTTTGGCTGACATAAACAGCCAAGGGGTGCGTTTGGTTGTTTTACATAGACAAGGATGCTTTTGGCTGAGTAAGAAAGACGGCAAGGGCTATTTGGGATTAGCAGAAATAAATAAAGAGGAGCGTTTGGCTGTTGTACACGAATAAGGGTGCGTTTGGCTGTTGTACATAGACAAGGATGCTTTTGGTTGGTTTATTAGCAGCAGTTAGGGTTCGTTTGGCTGAGGGTTTAGCACCAAGAGGTGTGTTTGGTTCTAAGTAAAGCACGAGAGGGTGCGTTTGGTTTGGCATTCGCCATATGGGTGCGTTTGCTTTGGCAGATTCGCCATATGGGTGTGTTTGGTTTTAGGAGAAATACACTATGGGTGCGTTTGGTTTATCAGAAATGACATAAGGGTGCATTTGGTTTTAGAGATAGCCTTTAGGGCGTGTTTGATTTATAATAACCGATTAATAAAATTATTACGAGATTTATAAATATAAAACCGGATATATATTGGTGGTTTAAATGGTTAAATAAATATGATATTTATTATTTTGTTTAGTTTAGATATAATAACATATATATACATATTATATCTAAAACACGCGGGTGTTTGAAATATTGAAACGCGAATAATTGCAACATATATTGATTAAAAGGAAACGTTGAGTTTTGCGAAAATAGGAAACGTGGTATAACGAATAGTTCATGCCGAGATTATAAAAAGTTATATACTTAATAAATTTCATTATAATTTTTATTATTTTAGAAAAACCGATAAAAGACGAAGTTATATAGTCTTAAGATCGTTAATTTGTAATTATACAATCACCAGATAAACGAACGAGAACTACACTTTTGTAAATGAGACAACTAGTTTAACTAAGACCCGTCGAGGAAACGAATACTAAATTATAAAATATTATTTTATAATTCCCGATTAATGGACAAAGTAAAGACTTTAAAACGTGTGTTTACTTTTATACAAGAACTTTTATTTAATTAAGTGGTGATTTCCGAAAACATGTCAAACTGTTTGGTTTAATTATTTACTCGCACTTCTTATATAATACTTGCAAAGTATTATACATTTCATATTAATCTTTGGATTGTTTGTCTTTGTCATATAATTCATGGTATGAGTTGTATAATCGTTATTTTTCATAAGTGATATATACGGCATATATTACACACTTTGCGTTTATTTTCGATTTACTTTATTTAACCAACCACTAAACTATTACAACTTGAGATCTAAATCTTTTATCAATGTGTCGCTTTGATGTACTCATCCATCAGAAAACCCAAATACACTATCCTAGGCTAGTAGGATATAACCGTTAAGATAAACCGCAACTTCTGGGTCAAGCCATTCCGGTTTCCGTTTGTGCTGTGCTTAATATGTGCAGTTCTATCAATCGTTCTACAACATCAATGTGAGTTTATAGCCCCATGTTTTGCTGGTTTTACATATATTTTTGGGGTGAGAACATGCTTGTTTACGAATGCATTTACATGGTTGATTACAAATTGGTCTACATACTTATTTGCATAGCTCGCTATAGGATACATTAATTGAATTCATTTTTGGTCGCGAATACATACTTTACTTTGGAAACGATTATGAATTAGCTTAGGTTGCATGAACTGTAATCACTTAGAGGGTGAGCGCGAATGTTATGAAATATATCTATTCGGGATTGAGAATCCCCGTTCGGGTGATTAGCTATCACTGGGTAAACGAACGTTATAACATGTCGGAATTCGATTAGTTGAGTCTTCAGGGCCAACAATTACATACACATGAATATTTTCAGAAATGCCCGGGTGTTCTTGGAGGGGACACCTATGATGTGTACATATTATTTTCATTAATGCCCGGGTGTTCTTGGAGGGAACACCTACGATGGGTACACTCTTACTGTGCCTTGAATAAAGTGGCATACATACAAGTCTACGTCGCAGTTTCATGAACTTAGAGTAATTGTAATCATTGTTTTATACTCACATGGATATTTACTGTGCCTTGAATAAAGTGGCAATACATACTTGAAACATTTTGGTGATATATATATATAAATATCATACATGCTTTGAACAATTGCGGTTCAACGTTTATACGTACATTTTTGTGACTATTTGGGGATTGAAATGGTCATGCATACTTTACAAATATTTGATTTCTAAAAATCATACATACATTTTGGAAGGACATTTTAAGGATTTTAAATGGTCATACACACTTACAGAACCTTGGTTCAACATTTATACTTAAACAAACCTATGAACTCACCAACTTTATGTTGACACTTTTAAGCATGTTTTTCTCAGGTGAATTAGATGCTTGGCTTACTTGATGTGCACTGGAGTCCTGGAGTCTAAGAATGTCAAGATTTCATTTTCATTTATGGATTTCTACTTATATTCAAATGATCAAATCTCATTGGGTTGTTTTCAAGCTTTTCATTGTGATGCAATTATGGGACCAATGTTATATTAATTTCACGGAAATCTACGAGATTACTTTTCAAACGACACATTTAGAGGTCGTTCTATTGTATCTAGCGCTGTGTATTATGAAGTAACGCATCCGAACACATTTTCGCTGCGACTCATTTTTGGGGGTGTTACAATGTATCCAACCTCAATGGATACAGCGTATTGACTATCTGGACGTTATCCAGTCTTTACTTTTCTACACTTTAAATCATTATTGTCAGACTTGTCGATACGGCGTATTTATTAAATGAATATAGCGTATTCGACCTTTTTCCTGTACTTGGGATTTTTTTTACAAGTCTCAATACGGCATATCCTGAAATATGGATATGGCGTATTGACTTCCTGTACAGATTTAGTTTAGTTTTGTTTGTTTTTGTTTTCTAACCGACGAATACCCGGAGATAGAATTGCACTTGTTTTCTTATGTTTTATACAGGAACCTTCAGGACGATTGAATCAATTTGGTGGAATGCTTATTTTTGGAATTCTATGTGTGTTGTAGTCATGCTGAAATTACAACACACATTCTTGCTCATAAACGCAACATGATCATACAGAGCAAATCTCATGAGAGTTTTCTCATTCTAATTCTATTGATCTCCTATTTTTCATGTTATAACTATTAGTTGCATGACCCCGCACACATAACCTTAATTTTCAATTGTGAAAATTTAGCCTTATCCGTTTCCTAATATTTACCCCAAATTCCACAAAAATATGAGTGTGTCGGTGACTGTAGTAAACTTTAGAACTTGGCTTGGTATATCTATTCGAGACCACCATAATAAGCACTATTTTTAATAGATGGAATGACCTTTCAAAACTGGTAAATTTCTAGGATTACACCAAAAAGCCTATACATATTGCTATATTAACTAACCACATCGGTTAGTTAACCCCCGTATAAACCCTTTTGTTTACTCTCATATTAAGTGTAATATACCCCAAGAAAAACCTGCTGAGCCATTTCTTTCTTTTCTTTCACCACCAAATATTTGTTTCGTTATACCTTTACACCTTAGCCTACCCTATTAGATTAAGTCCTATTTCGGTTGCTAGTTGTTTTTGTGTAAAGTATTGTATTTTCTATGTTCGTGTGCGTATTTTCTATCTATGGTTAGGTCGGGAAATTGCACAATGCAATTGGGAATGTGAAAGTAGTGTATTTTTATTTTTCGTGTGTTTACTACTTTCACTAGTATGATCGAAAATAGAATCCAAATTTATCATGTTCGTGATGTAGTGAAATTTTACACCTAATTTTGTTTTTCAGTTTGGTTTATGTTAAAAAAATAGAAAAAACATAAAAATACAAAAAGAGAGAAAAAAGGAGAGGTTTGTCAGATAATCGATTCGTATAAACTCAACCGATTCTATTATTTAGGATGATTGATTATTTGTTGGTACATGTTATAAACCAACAATGTAAAGTTTTGTTGTATATTATTAGTTGGTCGCAATATAAACCAACTATGTGTATTTTCATGTATCAAGTGGTAAATATCGCCATTATTGTTGTATAGTATGTATATTATGGAAGATTTGGAGTTGGACGTTATTGGAACGCCAACTAAGGTTGTTTTATGCGAGTCATGTATGAATGATCAAGACATCTATGAGCCTAATTCGTGTCTACCCAAAGCGTAAGTTTTCGTGTTAAAGCGTGAGTTAGTCTATGATTTTGTGTCTTTTTCGTGGGCATGGTCCAGAAAGTAAGTAGCAACATTGTTCCTTATTTGTTCGGACTTAATCTATTTGTTTTGTTCTTTTATTTAACAATAATTATATATTCCCTATGCCTAATCCCTAACCTTTGGTTTTCTTGAATGAGGAAGTGAGCAATCGCATGTGTCTCATGCATGGATTTGCTCGTGTACATGTGGTTTTGTCGCCGTTGTTGGTGTATTACTGTTGGTGAAAGGATTAGTGATTCGATAGCCTATATTGTTCTTCATTTTAACCTTTGGTTTTAATCGAATAAGGGAGTGAGCAATCATGTATGTCTATTTCATGGATTTGGATGTGTATATATGGTTTCGTCGCCCTTGTTGGTTTACTACTATTGGTAAAGATTACTAGTCCTATTCTTTAGCTTATTCGAGTTAAAATATGAGCAATCACATGTGTCGCGGTCATGGATTTGGGCGTGCATTTGTGGTTTTGTAGCATTTTCTAAAATATTGGTATCGATAGAGATTAGAAAGAACAATCAACCCTTAAACCTTAACCCAAATTACCTTTTTAGACTTGTCACTCCTTAGCTTTAGTGTCACAAAAAAATGTGTACCAGCGTAACCGGAAATGTATCTGGAACATATATAAATAATAAATCGTATTTATTATTACTTCTCTCATGTGCAAAAATATTTTAAAAACTTATTTTGACTTGAAAACGAGAAGATTAATGTAATTCTAATTTGACTTATCAAAAACGACCCTCTAAATCACGTTTCACACGACTTCCGACTCTAAAGCAAGTTGATGTAAAACGTCGGGCAAATTCCAGACAACATTTTAGTTATTGCCGAGAACCCGAAAACAGTCAGAAAGTGACTGAAATGCCCTCACAAGATTATAGAAACAAGAAAATAATTAAATTATATTAACTAACCACTTTTATTAATAACAATAATATAGAATATCATCATTTTATTCAGTAACGTTTGTTTGAAGACGCAAATATTCGAGTAAAAGATCATTTTACGGACAAAGTTATCAAAATATACAAATAAATAATAAACCGTTTAAAAATAAATCTTATAAAAACAATTATGAAAACTATCCGAGTAGAATACTCGTTTAAATGGGAAAAATAAATTTGGAACGTCAATTGCGCAAGTTCCGTTGTTAATGCATCATTCAGTTAACAAGTCCAAAAAAACGAGTCCCGAAACCATTATTTTACCAAAATTTACACTTTTGGCCCCTGTGAAATATTTATAAAATTACCCCCATCTATATGGACTTGCTCACTTAAATTTATAACTTTTAATAAATATAATAATATTATATAATATATAATATATATATATATATATATATAAAATATATAAATACAAGTTATAATATTTAGTTTCATTTCATTTATATAACATACACCACACATACATCACTTTCTCTCTTATAAATCCGATGCCGATTCCGGGCCACCGTCGCCGTCCGGCCGACACTTTTTCCGGCGAGTTTTTCTTCCAGCGAGTTCCAAAAATGTATTCTCGACCACTGATCTATCCGATCCCGCACCACCAATGAGTCCTCCACGCGCTGCCACCTACCCAGCCCACCACATAAACCAACCCCTCCGATCGCCACCGACCCTCCCATCTCAACAACCATCATGTCACCCATCATCAACTCATCATCATCATCATCTCGTCACCCCCGCACCTACCCCAACACCACCACCACCGCCCCATCATCGTCAATACATTCACCATCGCATCATCATCATCACAACCCACACCTCCACCCACTGACACGCCACCTATCCCCCACCTCTATCTCACCCTCCAACCAACCAAATGGAGCGTCAGTTCGTCTTCATAAGCACCAAAGGGTGCGTTCGATGTGTTCATAAGCACCAAGGGTGCGTTGGTTTTGTTCGTATACACCCAACAGGGCGCTTTTTGGTATTATTAAACACCAAGGGTGCGTTTGGCAGCAAGAGCCACCACAAGGGTGGGTTCGGTTAGAGTTTAACACCCAAAAGGGTGCGTTTGGATCTGGGTTTAGCACCGAATAGGGTGCGTTTGGTTTTTCAGCAGGAAAGGAATGGGTGTTTGTTTATGTGTTTAACACCACACGGGGTGCGTTTGGTTTTCATAAAACGACCAAAGGGTGCGTTTGGATCTGGGTTTAACACCGAATAGGGTGCGTTTGGTTTTTCAGCAGGAAAGGGTGCGTGTGGTTTATTACAACAGAAAGATGGTGCGTTGGTTGTGGATGTTTGCATGCGTTGGGTTTATATGAAATATATTTAGGATCGTTTGGATAGGTTATAATAGATTAGGGTGTGGTTGGTTGTTATAGCAGATTAGGGGTGTTTGGGTTTATCAAAAACAGTAAGGGTGCGTTTGGTTGGTTTATTAGCAGCAGTTAGGGTGCGTTTGGCTGAGGGTTTAGCACCAAGGGGTGTGTTTGGTTCGAAGTGAAGCACGAGAGGGTGCATTTGGTTTGGCAGATTCGCCATATGGGTGCTTTTGGTTTGGCAGATTCGCCATATGGGTGTGTTTGGTTTTAGCAGAAATACGCTAAGGGTGCGTTTGGTTTATCAGAAACGACATAAGGGTGCGTTTGGTTTTAGAGACAGCCCTTAGGGCGTGTTTGATTTATAATAATCGATTAATAAAATTATTACGAGATTTATAAATATAAAACCGGATATATATTGGTGGTTTAAATGGTTAAATAAATATGATATTTA
>BQNB010018929.1:0-31753 GCA_026074375.1 Tanacetum coccineum | reverse complement strand
ATCTTAAGAGCTCATAAGTGTAGTTTGTGGCTTTTTCTCCCATAAGCTCCTAACCGGACTAATAATACGTGCTCTTTTCTAAAATTTAACTTAAATCAACAATTTTTGAAGTATGGAGGATATCAATGATTTTAGTTCAAATTTATACTTAAATTTTGTAAAAAAAAATTTCTCTATATCTTGGTAATATAAAAAAAATGAAAAAAATGAGTATTAATTATAAACTGTGGGCTAATAAAAGTTTACTGCATCTTGCAGCTCACAACCGATGTTGCAGTCTTCTAAATAAGGCATATAGTATTTATCCGAGACTGATAAAAGTTTGCTGCATCTTGCCGGCTCACAACCGATGTTGCAGCCTTCTAAAAGGTCGAGGGTTTCATTAGTTTAATGGATGTGTAATTATATTAAGTGTAGTACACATGAATTAATAAATATAGGGAAAATCTCTTTTTCTTAAATTTAAATATGCTTTTGAACTAAGACTATTCCGTTTTTAAGTTGTGTATATACGGGAAACCTAAGAGTTTTTGAAACCGAAGGTCCGTGAGTCCCGATACTAGTCTCTGTGGGGTGTCAAAAGCCTGGTCACTTAGCCGCAAGGTTGGGATGTGCCAAGACAAAAGTCGCTACATGGGATGATCTCGCCTTCAAACTCATTACTTTTTGGGCGGAACGTGACGCATAGAAATTTTGCAAAACGTTGATCTATGGTTGAAATTCGAAATAAGCACACTAACATAATATGAAATAATTGTCGGGAGTAAAAAGTTTACAAGGTACAAGTATGAGTAGTGTTAGCATCTTAGCTCATATTTAACGGTGATTTCGTTTTTAAGCTTGGTTTGGGACAAGTGAAAAGTCGGGGACGATGAATTTGTCCTTTTTGAGGCATTTTAGGATTGAAATGTGTCTTGTTCTATGATCCCTAACGGTTATGAAAATAACAAAAGTCAAACATGTTAGTTAGTTTCTTAAAAAGAAAAGTACAAAAAAAAGAGAAAAAGGAAAAATACAAAAATATGTGTGAGAATAAGTGTATATATTTAAAAATGGTCAAAACAGGGCTTTTCTAAACTATTGATTCTTTAATTCCTCTCGATGAACACTTAGCTACTTTTCGAGGTAATTAGTCGAGGGGGATTGAGATTCTTAGTTTTCTTAAGTGTTTACTTATGGCATTGCGTGAGGACACGGCAATATCTTAGTATAGGGGATTTTGGTATGTGTTTAAATACACATACCTTTGACCATTAAAAACGGACTTAAATGACCAAAAACGTACCCAAAAATACATTGTATTTGTATGTTTTGCATTTGTATTGTGCAAGAAACGGATATCTAAGAAAAGGACAAAAATGAAGCCAAAACGACAAAACCGAGCACGAGAACGGAAAGAGCGTGAAAAAGTCAAAAAGTCAACCAAAGTCAAACCCGAGAAGTCAAAGTCAAAGCCGAAGCCAAAACCGAAGAAATACTTAATGGGTCAACCCGCACCCATCTAATAAGCATTTATATCAAAGACTTATAAGACTTAAGTCTTATAAAAGCCCAAATCCAAAGCCTTTATAATACCAAGCCCAAACAGTAACTGAGGCCCAAAACCAAACTTAACCCAACTCCCTTATCCCACCCTACACCGTTAGTCCTTTAGGGACTGTGGGTGTAAACACATCATATAACATGAGGGGCCAATATTGCCAAATCCCTTATATAATTTACACCACAAAGGACGAACTGTGCAATCAAGCAATACAACTTGAGGGGCCAAAAGCGTTAAATACCCAAACTTTACCCCTATCATCACCAAAAACAGAATACAAACGAAAAAACCAAATTGGCGCCAAATTGCCATTCTTGTGTCTTCCTCCCTGCACCAACCTGCAACACAAGACAAAACCATCCCTTTCCCTTAACCCCACATCACATGGGCTAAATGCCATGTTGGCAATCCCTTTATCTCCCATTCGTTCAAGGATTTTGACCAAATCAAGGGTTAGGATTTCAAGGATTGGGCTCCAAGGTGAAATCAAGGGCTTAGATCAATGGAAAAGAAGCACAACTCGGGTTTGAAGCTCAGTTCTCTCACAAAAGAAGCACACATGGAAAGATGACAAAAGATGAAGACCAAGTCCAAGACTTTTAGCTCGGCTATAAATAGGACTCATTGTAGCCCTTAAGAGGCATCTAGCTTAGTGTTTTTCAGCTTATTGTAGTGTAGTTAGCTTATGTTTTCAAAATCTTGTAAACCTCTTTTAAGTATTAATGAAATTTAAGTTTTCTAGTTAAAATTTCTGTTTTCCAAATTCGTTAAAAGGTGTTTTCTAAGCTTTTATAAGCTCTTATTACTCTTACTTAAGCTGTTAACTTAAACAATATGAGTTTTTCCATAACTTAAATTGTTTAAGCCACTTTTACCAAAAAAATCACTCAAAAAGCTCATTTGGAAGATAAGCCAGAAAAGGAAGGGCTTATGGGTTTCACCAGCTTGTTTCTAACAAGCTGGAGCTTGTAGATCAGCTCATAAGAGCTTATTGTGCCCTTGTTTAAGCAAAGGGAATTGTAAGTTTCACAATTTCAAGTTTTAGCTTATAAACTGCAATTGCTTATTGTCTGCTTATTGGTGCTTATTGCTTGTTTGTATCTGTTTATTATAGCTTATTATAGATGTTTTATGCTTAAAATAGTAGTCTTATAGTTTAAAAATCATTAGTTCTAGTTTTATCAAAAATCTGTCAAAATAGCTTAGTATTGCATAATCTGTCATAGCTTATCCTAGTTCTTATTGCTTAATGAAATTTGCTCAATATTGTCTTTGTAACTTATTGAACATCTGGTTTTGTTAAAAAGTTACTTTAAATCTGATTTGATAAGTAAAAAAATGGTTTTCAAGATTTTAAAGGGGTGTTTGGCACAAGCAGTACTAACCCATGGTTAGTACTGTTTGGTCCATTTTGACCCATTTGGGAACTTTGGAAATCAATTTTGAGGTCTTTAAATCTATTTTAGGTGTTTGTTTTAGGATAGAATTGATTTTTAAGGATTTATGTATGCTCACTTTGAATATGTGGTTTTAAGTTTTTCCTAAACAGCTTATTTGCTCAGATTCTTGTTAGGTGATTATAGGTGTCATCTTTATGTATGTTAAGTCTCAAAATGCAATAGAATAGGTATAGGTTAAGTCTGCAAGTGTTGTTTGTTTTTTTACCAAGTCTGTCAAAATTTTACTAAGTATTGGAAATTTTGAAAAACAGCTTTTTCAATTAACTTTTTCATGCTTATCCTGAATTTCAAAATGCTTTTTGAAAGTTGCTACTTGTTCTTTGAGGTCTAATCTTAATCTGTTTCAAGGTCTAAAGTCCATAAGGATCTGTTTGTTAGCTTATTTTTAAGCTCAAAAGTTGTCATTTTTAAAGTAAACAAAAAGTTTCAAGTCTTGTGTGAATTTTTGAAAACAACTCTTTTCATAAGCCTTTTTCAGGGCTTATCTGAATTTCAAACTCTTTTCTCTTTGATGATTTAGGTGGCTTATAGGCTAAGCTTTTCAGTCCTATAAGCTACTAAGCCATAAGGATCCTTTTTCTAGCTTAAAAATAAGCTAGAAAAGTGTCCCTTGGCTGTTTGGCTAGCAGTTTTTGGCCAAATAGCTTATTGTTTTTTTAGACCTTTTCAGCTTATTTGATTGCTTAATTTCTGTTTATATGTGCTTATTAGGTCTGTCTAGTTTACTATATTTGCTTATTTTCCTGTGCATTGTGCTTATTAGTAAAAAATAAGCCCATAGTTAGCCCTTTTTCATTTAGAGTTAAAAAAGTAAACTGTCACTTTTTCTTTGCTTAATTTTAGCTTTTCTGCTTATCTTATTAGCTTATTTCTGTGTTAACTTGCTTATTTAGGATAGCTTTAGGTTAGTTTTAGCTTATTTGTCCTTTAGGAAGCTTATTGTGCTTATTGGAATAAGCCAATCTCAAACAGTTAGTGTCTTTAGTGTTTTTAAGTTCTGTCATCTTTTTGCTTATTTTCTGGCTTATTTAGGGCTTTTCAAAAATAACTCCAAGTTTTAAAAGTGCTTATTATTAAGCACTTAACAACTTTGCTTTTAAAAGTTTTTCCAAAAAAAATGTTTGGGAAAGTGGGAAGTCCAAGGTGAGCAAGGCTCGAACCTTGGACCTCACCACCCTCAACCAAGCATTTTAAACACAACACACAACACCACTCTGCCCTTGGGACTTTTCCGTTTGAATTTGCACAAACAATTTATTTACCCACTTTTTAGTCATTTAAGCCATAAGCCTTTTCGGCTTATTTCCAGCTTATTTAGATAAGCTGGGTGACTCAACTTATTTTTCTTAGCTTCTTCATAACATTTAGGACTTTCTTGCATTTTTTTAGATTTTTCCAAATTAGTTTAGTATTTTTAATCATTTAATTTCATTAAAACCGTTTTTAATTCATATTAAATTAAATAAAAGTCAAAAAAATCTAATTCTTTTTTAGAAAATTTTCTTTTATCAAATAGGACTGTAGAAAATTAGATTTGCTTTCGTAGGGTTAAAATTTTAGATTTTGATTTTTTAAAGAACGGGATTGAATCCCGTTAACGTTTTTTCGTGTTTTTAAGCTTAAATTGCTTTCGTTTTTGGTTTAGTTTCCTTAGTTCTTGCATTTTAGTCATTTAGGGTTTATTAAAAGTTAAAAAATCACTTTAGGATTAAATTTTGATAATTTAGGGTTTTAAGTCGCGTTTTTAGGATTCCCGTTATCATTACTAGTTTAAATCATTAATTGCTTTCGTTCTTAACTTGTTTTTCATTGCATTTTCCGTAGAATTAGAAAACCAATCAAAATGTTGTTGAATTCAAACATCAAATATCAAACCGACTCTCGACTCTCAAATTTGCACTCCTCGTCAGGAAAACGACCCGGGAATATTATACTACTTGGATTTTATTGATTTTCTTTCTTTAAACCTTATCAAGGGTCACTTGGTTTGGTTTGGTTAATATAAGTAATAAATTATATATATACCTAAATTGATTGAAGTTAATCAAACACATCATTTTTTCATTCCTCTTCTTCTCCTACCCATTGTGAACGAACATCATAGCCAAAAACTTTCAAAAACCAATCTTCAAATCGCCTAATTAACCAAAATTCACAAGGGGCTTTCACTAACAAGACAATCAACAGCATCTATTGTAAGTTTTCCATCATTCCTTTTATTTGATTTCATCTAATTTTGCTCTTAATCAAAATTGGGTGTTCTTCATTATTTTCATTATTTCTATTTTGGTCTAGGAATTCCATAACTACAATGATACCCGTAGTCATAGGAACACTACAACCTTGATAGGATTGAATCAAAACACTTATTGAGTAAAAAAATTTTAAGAACATGTATGCTTATGAACATACGCCAAACTTTCACATATATGCATTTCTAAACTTACACATTGTCGATTAATGCCAAAATATGATAAAAATAATCAAGTATTGATTATCTAAACATATGTATATATTTTTCAAATCAATGAGTAATATTTTATAAAAATAAAGGAGTGTTTGGTTCGTTTCTTAGGATTAATTTTTAGAGTCGAAATGATCATCACAATAGTTTTGTTACTCGTATAAGCACTTAACTAACTTGTATAAGTCATCAAAATATATAATTCATATATATATTGATACATTTTATGAAATGTATAAAATAAAGGGGCGTTTGGTTTAACATTTTAAAACATGATTTTGAGTCAAAACAAACACTATTTAACCTTTGTCAAAGTCAAAAATAATAAACTTATACTTGTCAACAAAATATATACTTAACGTATAGTTTTCGACAAGCTTAAACAAATTTTATATTAATAAGGGAGTGTTTGGGTCATTATCTTGATGTTGAAATATATAACTAATATATATTCTTCGACATCCTAGATTAAGTCAAAAATAAATTAAGGAACATATGGATCACTTCTTAGGTTTTTATTTTTAGAGTCGAAGTAATCCTTGTCCCACATTTGTCATTTTTCAAAATTTCATTTTACTTATTATATTTTTTTTGTAACATTTTATGTTGTGGATAACTTGTTTAGGTGACAAAATGCCGAAAGCTACTACAACCGATATATCTCTCACCAAATCCTACATACCAAAAGTATCCAAAATTCCCGGCATCTCCCCTACCATTGCCCAATTCTACAAACCTATTGAAAACCGCAACATTCACGAAGGTCGTGTTGTTGATCAAGCCTACTATAAATCCAACAACATCGAGCGTCTCTTTACTAACATTCGCTTCAATTGTCTCTTTCAAATCAACGAACCGATTGTTCCAAGATTCATTCTAGACTTCTATAGTCAAGTCACGGTACAAACCGATGAATATGGCTATCTTGTCATCTCTTTTATGATTCAACACGAATTCATAACTCTTACTCTGGCTCAATTCGGTCAAATCCTCAAAATTCCATACAATGGTCAAGCCGTTTTTACAAACGAGTGGGACCTTGCATCTCTTGAGTATTCTCGAGAAACCGAGGGACCATATTGCACCGATCTTCCGACTCCCGACGACATTCGTCGACTTCTTGAATTGGAACGTGTCATGGTAGACCGTACCATTAAAAGTCAAACGGTCTCTCTCAATCCAAATCAAATTCTCACCAAAGAATTAAGCCCCGACATGAAGCAATGGGAAGAACTCATTCGAGAGAATGTGTTCGGACTAGGAGGACATCGGGACCATCTTCCCGCTTGTCTTGCTCACATGTTGTATTGTGTTGTTGCCGAAGAACAATACAATCTTGCTTATTTCTTCGTCAAAAGAATCCAATGTGCTAGAGCTACTCCAACCGCAAATCTTCCATATGGCATGTTTCTTACTCGTCTTTATCGACACGTCATGGAAACGTATCCTCATCTTGACAATGGCATTTATGACATTGTTGATCGAGTCATGCGTCCTCTTGCCCTAAAACAAACTCGACGACCTCGAAGTGATCGTGGCAAGGCACGTCATTCCGTATCTTCTTCATCTTCTCATCATCAAGGCACGTCATCTCATCAACACGATGATGATGATGATGATGTCGAAACTTCTCGTGCAAGTACTCCATCTCCTACCACCTACCTTAACTCTCTTGGTCCTCTCAACTACCAAAACTACCAAATGCCTTCCGCTTCCGAACAAACCGATGAAACTCTCTTTGAACGACAAACCACCTTGCTCAACCAAACGCAACAAATGCATAAGGAGATGCGCGGAGGGTTCAAGTCATTTGGAAAGGCACTAAAAGGAGTGTTTAGCAAGAAGAAGAAGTGAAGACATATGAGTGAAGTGAGCTAGATGTCTAAATGTAGTTTAAGACAACTTTTAACTTGATTATGTGTATGTTCTTAACAACTTGTGTGGTGATTATCCGATGTATTCGGAAAGACTTATGTGTTGGTTATCTTTAGGTACTTGTTTGCTATGATGGTTTAAACCTTTAGTTGTTTTAGTTATGCTACTTTGGTTTCATGACTTAATATGTTTATTACATGCTATATGATTAAATGTGCTCATACAACTCAATAGGGCTTGCTGCAAATAACCACCAAAACAGAAATACTCTCACAAAAATTCTTTTATAATTACAGCTACAACTATTTTACCAAACATGTTTTTTAAACAAACAACTACTGCCAACTTTTATTGCTTATTGCTATGGCTTACTGCTACGTAGCACCAAACATAGCATATATTAATTGAATATAAGAAAGTTTGATATATGTTGTTTTAGGTATGTGATGTGGGTAGTTACTCTCAAAATACTCCTATGATCTTTCATAACCGGAATGATCTACCCTAAAGTCTTCATTCTTTTAGGAAAGTTAGGTCTAAGACTTAGGATTGGGGGTGTGAAACAACACAGTGTAAATGCCATTTGATTGAAACGAGAAAGATTAAGATGAAAAAAAAATTTGAAAAGCAAAGAATGAAAAAGAAAAAATATGAAAAGAAAAAGAAAGCCTAAGGTCGGAGTTGAAAAATGAGTTGACTAAAAGCAACATACAAGAAAAAGGGAGTTGTTCCTAAACTAGGATAGACATTGGGTTAATACATATGCTATTGGATTTCATACGTTGATTTATGGTATTGAAGTAGACATCATGGACCCAATTATGGAATTGCACAACCCCTCCTAGCCACTCAAGTACTTCTCAAAAAGTATTTGTTTCATTGTCACGGAGATTAAACGCATAATCTATCGACATCTCACTCTGACATTGTTGATATTGAAACAAAGGACAAGCTGCTCTAGTCCTTTCTTACTAAAAATACGCAAATAAAGTCTAGATCCAGTTCATATTGTATGATAATATCTTTAGGACACAAAAGTACATTTGTATTATACATCAATGATACAAAAGTTACAAGGACATTGCGTAAAACATTCATAGTGATACTATAAAATAATATTCATAGTGATTGAATGGAAATCCTACCAGTGCTAACATCACACCAACGCTGAGTAGGTTACTAATTTAAAAATGATTGCTTAATGATTCAAATAAGTGCTAACTAGTAATCTATGTGATTTAGGAGTGAAGTGTTTCTTTGGAATTTGTTTTCGAAAACACAAACAACATTTCCTTAATTTACTTAAGAGAATAGTTGGGTTACCCAGATCTTATACGATTTCGCAAGTGATAGATTGTTACTACTATGATATTGCTACATTCATCTTCTACAATAACAACAACAATATCTCTACCTTTTACAAAAGTCATCTTTCATAAAAGTACACCTTCAACAAGTTTTACACCGTCAAAAGTCATCTTTCAATCTTCAAAAGAATGATAGGGATCAAGTTTGTTGCTTTGAGGGAGATTATTGGGGGAGTACGTTTGCTAATAAAGGGAGATGGTTTGCTTCTATGAGGTATAAAATTTGACTTCTACTTCACGAATTTAGTGATTATCAACACAAAGCTTATGTGTTCATGATGCTTATGATAAATCATAATCATCATGAGAGGGAGAAATTGTTTTGGTTGATAATCATAAAAATGCACTGGTAAGTAAATTGAGTTAAAGGAGTCATTACTACAAAGGATTTGATCGAGAAGATATGATTTGTCTTCATGGAATGGTTATTGTTTTCAAGAATTTGGTCAAGAATGGTTAGCTGTTGTGAAAATAAGTAATATGTTTGAAGTGATTAAAGAGAAATTGCATTAATGAATGTTTGAAATAAGTGGTAGTGTCTCATCAAGCTAAAAGTTTTTCAAGATAGCAATTTCAAAAATTTCATGTGGTAACTTCTCATCAACATCAAAGTTATCTTCAACAACATCAAGGTCAAAAGTAAATCTTCGACAACCAAGATCACTACTTCAAAAGTTAGATATTTAACTAAGGGGGAGCAAAAGCTATGAACATTCAAAGATAAAGCCAAATGTTCAAATCTTTTACATAGCAAGCTCAATCAATATCATTTCATTCATTCAAGATATTTCTTAAACATTAAAGATTTGGAATCTACATTCAAGATCAAGATTATCAAGAGAGATATCTTCGTCAAAATGTCAAAAGATAAAGATTTCATACAAGGTTTTCAAGATTCAAGTTGAGAAAGATAAAGAATAGTATTATCTTCGAGGATGCTGAGTTTGATTTCAAAGATTAAAAGATAATGTTGAGTTGATATTTTTGAAGATAAGGATTACGCTACTCTGATGGTTCTTAACATACGTACATAACTATCAGCAGCTTAAAGATAAGATTGATTCTAAAAAAGCTCGACTGCTTCTTTAAGAAGAAGTCGTCATCAAAAAACAGAATAAGGATAGTTCTCAAAGTAGATCATTTAGGGGGAGATTGTTAGGAATAAGTAAAATGACCTACTTTGACACTTTAATAGTGGAGGGACTAGAAGTGTTAAGTTATGAAAGTCTTCCTCTATGAGACTATAAATAGAGGAAGATGATTTATTTTTCTTTAGTTAAATTAATTGTAACAATTTCAATTAAATAAAAGACAAGTTAACCAACTACTTTATCTTTCTAGATTTACTCACACTTATACCTAAACATACACTTTGTTGCTTAAAACGATCCTATATCACTAAGCAAAAGAAAAAGGAAAGAAATAGTTTACTTTGTCCCAAAGCAATTGTATTAGGATTAGTGTTTGCCTAACTCACCCTATAAATACAAGGCCCTTGGAAACACATAGTTAACTCTTCTCTTTACTTTTTTCTCTCTTAAAACTGATCGACATCCTCATGTTTTAGGGTTTAATTGTCAACTTCAAGAACAAACAAGAAAAAGGGTTTTATTTTTCATATCGTGAACTAGAACTAGCATTCTGATACTATTGTGAACGTGTAGTGTGGACTATTACCATAGAGGATACTTGCTTTAGTATCTAATAGTGTTTAGTGGGGTTTAGTTTAAGAACATAAGGGTTCTTTAAGCTCTATTTGTTCCTCGAATCAAATACCAAGAGGTTAGATTTATGTTATATTCTTAATTAAATATACACTATACGCATCCCTTTAGGACAATTTTACACTACGTATTACTTGATAATATAGGCTATTAGATAACAAATCCCAACATGATCTACCCTTAGGGGGAGATTGTTGGCTCATGAAAAAGTGTAACTCATTAGCTTAGGGTCTCCTATGTCATATTGTAATAGTTATTGATAGTTTCCTATGTTATTGTTTGCGACACTTTTCCCTCGCATCACTTTTATAGTTGTGAGGGGAATAATTTGTATGGTCGTAATATACTGGGTATAAATACTTCCTACCTCAAGAGTTTTGTAGTGTGTAATCTATTAATGTCTTGCGAGACTTTTGCATTTCTCTCTCTTTTCTCTCTTACTTTATGTTAGCCTCGTTTTTAGTAAAGTGATGGTCATTATTTATTCCCAAGCCTTGTATAGGAAAATATAGTTTACGGGAATTACTTAAGCTAATTGGGCATAGGCTTTGGGCTAAGCCTATTTGTTTTTCTTAGTTGCGGTCCAATATCGGCCCAACATGGCCCAACCAAATCTAATAAGGGATCCGCCCCTTATGGAGTATAAATACCCCTCCCAAGCATGTTTGGGAGGGTGTGGATGTTCATTATTGTTTTTCTTTTCTAATCTAATAAACACATAGTATTCTTCCACCATCTCTCTACTTTCTTTTAATAAAAACAACAATGGTTCATCTTGTTTATTTTGATCAATCCCGATCCCCTGAAAGGTGTTTGTTAAGCTTGCCAAGTGGTATCAAGAGCCTAGGAATGATTATGTGATTTGTTGTATGCATTCTTACTTCCAAAATCTAAGAATCTAGCATTTTTAAGCCATTTTTTTTAAAAAAAGTGATAAAAATTTTAATGTTAAAAATGTTAAAGTTATGGTTTTTATGTTAGATATAGCTTAGATATAGTTAGTTTTGTAAAAAAATTCAAGAAAAACCATTAAAAATTGTGGTTTTTAGGTGTTTTGGTTCGGTTGTACTTTTTAGCAAAACATGCGGTTTGACGTGTTCTTGTAGCGATTTGAGCTGATTGGAAAAATTAGCGATTTGAGCTTATTGGAAAAAGTAGCGATTTGAGCTGATTGGCAAAAGTAGCGATTTGAGCTGATTGGCAAAAGTAGCGATTTGAGCTGATTGGCAAAAGTAGCGATTTGAGCTAATTTACAAAAGTAGCAATTTGACCAGATTAGCAAAAGTAGCAATTTGATCAAAATTGCAAAAGTAACGGTTTGTCCGGTTCTTCTAGCAATTTGAGCTATGTTCATCCAGAGGTTTAGCTAGTTCATCCAGAGGTTTGACATCATTCATCCAAAGATTTGATCATCCTTCTTTAAACAAATTCCAAAGTTTTAATGCAACAAAAACATAAATCATAAACACCTAAAATAACATCACAATCACTTAAAAAACATCATAATTACACAAATTTCACTAATCATTAAAATGTCCTTAATATATCATTTCACATCACCTTTGCAATGTCGACTCAACAAGATATTTATGCTGCTGGTTCTGAAAACCATCCACATATGCTCAACAAAGACAACTACATTCCATGGTCTTCTCGTCTTCTTCGTTATGAAAAGAGTAAACCAAATGGGAAATTTCTTGTGAACTCAATCAAGAATGGTCCATATGTAAGATGAATGATACATGAACTCGGTGATCCTAACAGTGTACCTCTTGTAGCTGAATCTACTCATGAACAGACAGATGATGAACTCATCGAGAAAGAAGTAAAGCAAATGGAAGCGGATGACCAAATTATTCAGACTGTTATCATGGGTCTTCCAGAAGACATCTATGTTGCTGTAGAGAACTGTGACACATCTTAGGAAATATGGTTACGTGTTGAACAGATGATGAAAGGTTCGAGCATTCAGGCTCAGGAGAAGAAGGCTAAGTTGTTTAATCAATGGGGAAGGTTTAATTCTATTGAAGGAGAATCAATTGAATCATACAATCATCATTTCTCGAAGCTAATGAATGATTTCTCAAGAAACAAACACTTTCCAGAGAAGATAGCCAGCAATCTCAAGTTCTTAAACCATCTCCAACCTGAATGGAAACGATATGTCACTACTGTTCCTCAAACAAAGGATCTATATAAAGTTGACTACATCCAGTTGTATGATTTCTTGAAATTCAATCAAGCTAAGGTGGATGAAATCAGAGCAGAGAGACTTGCAAGAACGCATGATCCATTGGCGCTAATGGCAAATTCTCATAATCCTTATAACTATCTAGTGTTTCACCCAGATCAACCATCTCCACTTACATACATGCAACAACCATAACCTAACAACAACTATATCCCACAACCTTCATTTAACACGAACTACATGCAATAACTAATGCCAAATCTCGAAGACATTTCAGATCCCACAACTGCAATAAACATGGAACTTGTACTTATAGCTAAGGTATTCAAACTAAACTACTCTACACCAACCAACAACAACCAAATAATTTCATCCAACCCTCGTAATAGGCAAATTGCACAGCCAGGTATGAATATGGGTCAAGATAGAGAGATGCAGATGGTTGGAGGTAATAGTAGGAATTAGTTTAGACAGTATGATGGGCAGAATGCAAGAAATTAGGTACAATGCAGGGCAGATTACAGGGAATCAAAATGGGCATAATGCAGTACAGAATGTCGGGAATCAGGTTAGGCAGAATGCAGGTCAGAATCCGGGTATTCAGAATGTTAGGAATCAGAATAGGCTTATTGTTGTTCTGGGGATTGCAAATCAGAATGAGAATGGTAATGTTGTAACAGCATGGGATGAGGTAATGGTAATGGGAACAACATAAATAAGGTAAGGTGTTACAACTACAAAGGAATGGGTCATCTTGCTAGGAACTGCATAGTTAGACCAAGGAGAAGGGATGCTGCTTATCTTCAAAGTCAGTTGCTGATTGCTTAAAAGGAAGAAGCAGGTACCCAACTTCAAGCTGAAGAATTTGATTTGATGGCTGCTGCAGGGGATATTGATGAGATTGAAGAAGTCAATGCAAACTGCATCTTGATGGCAAATTTGCAGCAAGCATCAACATCGGGTACTTAGACTGACAAAGCTCCCGTCTATGATTCAGACGGATCAACTAAGGTACAACATTATAAAAATTGTTATAATAATGATATATTCAATATGTTTACTCAAGAGGAGCAGTATACCGAGCTACTCGATCCCATTACTGAGTCACTTACGGTTAAACAAAATAACAGTAATGTTATCTCTGTGGAATCTAGTGTGGAACATAATGGAGGAACTATAGAACTGTATCCTGCAACTGTTGAGGAAACACGTTCTTATTTTGAATCATTATATAATAATTTGGTCATTGAAGTTGAGAAAGTCAACACGGTCAATCGCAAAATGAAAGAAACGAATGTCGATTTGACCACTGAGCTTGCTAGATATAAGGGACTAGAAAAAACAATAAGGCAAAATTGATGAACTTGGAACCGGTTATAGAAAGTCTGTTAATCAAGAACAATGTATTACTAAAAAGATAAATGCTCTTCACTTAAGTTCTGCTAAACAAATAACGACTTTGCATGAGGAAATTGCAAACCTAAATAACCAGCTTTCAAAAGAAAAATCAATTGTTTCTCTTCTTCAAGAAGAAAATAAAAAGTTGAAAAGTGATTTCAAAACACGTGAAGACAAGTTTCTTAATAAACAAATTCAATATGAGAAAAAGATAAAGGAATTAGATAACATTTTGGCCAAAATGGGTCAATCGATTCAAACGATGCATATGCTTTCACCTAAGCCAGACTCGTTTTACCACACTGAACAAAAAATGGCTTTGGGTTATCAAAATCCTTTTTATCTCAAGCAAGCTCAGCAGAAACAACAGAATTTGTATAATGGCAGAGTATTATTAGAAAAGCATAATCCTCCTGCTGTGTATGGTTCAGAGGAAACACTACAACTTGCTCAAGAGAGTCGTTTAAAAATAAAACAATAAAACAAAAAAATAAAACAGGCAAATTATGCAAAAATTAATAAACTTTCCGAGGTTTTTGTTTCTCAAAAGTCCAAGTCACGAGAAGAGGTGTATTTTTCAAATACTTCTAAAACAACCAGTGTTTCTAACACAGTTTCCAAACCATTTTCAATACCTACTGATGAACTTTCGAATGATACTCCAGGTGTTGCCTGGAAATTTCTAAATGAGGTAAAAGACACCATTATGACTCTTCAATATGTTATTAAACATAGAATGAATGCAAACATAACCAATTGGTCGTCTCCTACTTATCAAGAATTTCACAAGATTATTAAGGATGAAATTGCTCCTCTCGTTAACCAAGTTGACGCTAGAGTATAAAATTTCGAAAATCATTTTGTGAAAGAGGCAGCTAAATTTGTTTGAGACTTTATATCTCTTGCAAAGGAGGCTGACAAATCTCTTGATAAGATCACGATTTTGGAAACTAAAAACGAGCGTCTCTTGAGAGAAGTTGTTAGTCAGGATATTATGTCTATTGTGCAAAGTCCTTATGTTGTCGAAACATTGGATCTCCAAACTAAGCTTGAACGTACGAAAGAAAGGTTTGAAAATTGTATCATTAAAAAGGAAAACGAATATGCTAAAGTTTGGAATTATTGGTACAAAAAATGTGAAAAATGCAAATATGACAAAATTTTATACGATAACGCTCACAATAATTTGCAACATCCAATCGAACGGTTTCAAGCTCATTTAGGAGATCTCAAGGGTAAGAGTATGGATATACAATGTGCATCAGATACCCTTGATCCTTTGTCTCAGAAACTAGAATATGAGAACGTGTCCATAAAGTTTCAGGTTTTGAATTATGCAAAAGAAAATGAACACCTTAAGCTACTTACAAGAACCTTTTTGACTCTGTCAATGTGACACGGGCTCAAACCAAAATCATAACTGACTCTTTACAAGACAAATTAAATGATACGATTTATAAAAAATGCTAAGTTAAGAGCCCAGTTATTTGATAAGGCTTTTGAACAAAATGACACCACCTAAGGAACGAGTGTGAATACTAAGTTTGCAAATCAATCAATCTTGGGGAAACCGACTTTGCAACCTCTTAGAAACCATTTCGTTGTTCGACAACTGAATGCACTTCAATTTGACCGACCAAAATCTTCAAAAACTCGGGTTCCTTCTAAGGTTGTTTAGACGATTGATTTGTCAAAACCAGTCACTTGAAACTCGGTACCTACCATCAAAGAATCAAAAGTTGTGAAAAATGATAAAGTAATTGCCCAGGAATGTTTAGAATTAATCCTTCTAAGACTTCTCGGGAAGACAAATTTGTGCCTATCAACAAAGCTAGAGCAAGCATTAGGACAAATCCAATCAATGTTTCACAACCTCATGTCATCTATAAGAAAGATGTTAATTCTAACTCAAATGGTTTATCTTCTACAGGAGTAGACAACACTGCTAAGACTAGAAGACCACAGCCTAGGAGCAATACAAAGATTGATAGGGTCTCATCTACTTCTAAAAGTAGTTGTGCATCAAGAATAAAGAAGTTAAAGTAGAAGAACACCATAGGAATTTACTTCTTTGCAAGAATCAAAAACATATGTCATCTGAATGTAATAACGTTAAGCTTGCTATTCAGAATGATAAATCTGAAGTTGTTTGTGCTATGTGTAAGCAATGTTTAATTACTGCTAATCATGATGTATGTATGCTCAATTATGTGAATGACATGAATTTACGTGATGATGACCAAAGTGCTAATGTTTCAAATGTTGCAAATCAAAAGAAACATAAGCCAAAAGTCAAGAAATCTAAGAAGTTAGGGTCCAAAGAAAGGCTTTCTTCATCTAAGCCTAGGAAACCTAGAACTTGCCCTAGGTGGTCACCAACTAGAAGAATTTTTAACCTTAGTGGAAAATTAATTGACTCCAGTGAATCTGAGTGTCAGTCTAACAGTTCTGAAGGTGATAATGCATGTACTTCTAACCCTCGGGAACCTACAAGCAAACGGTTTCCAAATACTACTTCTTTTCTTGGCAAGTTGTCTAAATTTGTTTATGGTACGTTGACTCGAGTTGCTCTAAGCATATGATCGGGAAACTAAAGCTGCTCATCAACTTCGTCTGGAGGTTTATGGGAACTGTTTGCTTTGGGAATGATCATGTTGCTGTAATTCTGGTGATGTGTCGTTGTGTGGTATATATTTTATTGATTCAAGTTTTAAATTTTTATTTTGCCGACTAAACCAAAAGCAATACTTTAACGGGCAGTATACCTGATCGGTAGTAGTTTCGTGGTGAGTAAGGTGTCGAACACTTGAAGCGAGGTTAAATCTATCAATTTAATTAATATCTTGGTTATATAATCTATGTTAATTCTTTTCTATTCTAAACCTATGTCAGTCCTAGTTCTTAATTTTAACAGAAAAAGGGGGGGAGGTTTCAGCCTGAGAGACTAGCACAGTTTGGTTGGTGACTACAATCAATTCAAGGCACTTTAACCCACGCAAGCTAATAAACAAAAGATAAAAGAGCGGTCGAGCCAAATATAAGAAAACCGAATTAACCATTATTAATCCGATTAGAAAGTTGGTTTGTTTATTAAGTGCAATGATTTCTTCTCTCGAGGTGGCATATCATTCTTAAGACTTAGGCGTTACATCATACTAAGACCTAGACACATTAGTTCTGTCAAAATTAAAGCATTCGCATAAAGCATCCTTATTTACTGATTATAATCTATCTTAAGAATTAAAGCAATGGTGATCTTGTTAAACCCTAGCTCATAGAGACTTTACCCAATTACCGCTTAATGGCAATTTATACACTAGTAGTCCACTTGTCCAACTATCCAATGGAATCAGAACATTACTTGTTGAATTATCTAGGTCACCTGCTAGTCAACACGATCAATAAACCATTGGCAATATCCAATTAACTAGTTAAGCCCGAAGCGTATCCTAGACACAGACTTAGAAGGACAATATTTGTGTAACTATTATTCTAGATGTATAAATTACTATATGGAGAGCTATCCTAGAATCTAGATCTACTTGGTCCATATCAGTAGATCCAATTGAATGATAGATCACACACAAAAGCGCGTAAACAAGTATAAATTGATAAACATAAACAAGCATTCAACGATAAATCAAGAAATCGAGATAAACAAATACCAAACATTCAGATCTTCATAATAATGGCTAATACCCGAAGGTATTAGCCTTCAAACGTCATAATAAATACAAGAGCAATTATTTAGCCAAGGTAAACTAACCGAGTTAACGAATGATACCAAAAACTGAACGATTACTAAAGTATATGGAATTACATGATGTCTCCTATGGAATTGAAAACGTTGCTCGACCTATTATGATCTTTTTCTCCTCTGAAAATCGACTTTTATGGTTTAGGTATCGAGAATATGATTTAGCACACTTAAAACTCATTTTTGAGTTTTCTATTTATAAGGTCTGGAAGTCAGTTCGATACGGCGTATCCAAGGATTAGATACGGCGTATTGGGGATTTCTTGGAGTAGGGACCACGCTTGATATCTTCCAGAATATTATATTGATTCCATATTTTGAATACGGCGTATTGAGTCTCTCTGGATACGGCGTATTGAGCTTTATTCCTCTATGGTCTTTGGTGAGTGCAGGCACAGATACGCCGTATCTTCCTTGATGGATACGGCGTATTGGTCTTCAGAATAGTAATCTTTAAAATATCTTCATTTAAGCTCCAAAATGCGCGCCTTTTGCTAACTTTCACCAATTACTCCATAATTACTGCAATTCTCAAATATAAATGATTAAGTAACAATTCTTTGCAATAATTATACAAAATGGGTTAATAACATGGGATAAATGATGCTATAAAATAGACGTTATTTGATGTCATCAAATATCCCCCTACTTGAATCCTACTTGTCCTCAAGTAGCCTTTAGAAGTTTATAAAAATGTATCCCTAAGGATATTTTCTGTTAAAGCACTTATTCGATCAATTACAAGTACACAACCAAACACCTCACGAAATAGGAAGATGAAAACACTCAAATCACTCAACTAATCTACGTGGTAACATGTAACTAATTCGCTCAATTGCTCAGTGATGACGAGTATTCTATCATAAGCTTGGCAAGGATACACATCTTCACCACTAAAACTAAGGAGTAACAAGTTTATAGAGGTAAATATGGATTTTTGTATGGAAAGGCGTACGGTTTGATCATTCTCCAATCTTTCACCAGAAGTACCACTCCAACAAGGCAACTAAAGCACACATACATGGCCATAATGACGGAATAGACATGTGTGTTCGATCACATCCTTATTCGAATTTAACCAACGGTTAGGGTGAAGAATGATATAGGGTAGGACCCTTCTAACTTTCACCAAAAGTCGTAAACCAACGAGGCAGCTAAGACATGCATACATGGCCGTAACAACTGAATAGACATGCACTCTCAAACAAGTCCTCATTCGCGTAAAACTAGCAGCTAATCATTAGGTGAGAGGGAAGTAAATTGTTGTTAAATAAAAATGAAGAAACAAATAGATTAAGACTAAAGTACAAGTTGCTAGACACTTTTTCCCGACCATTACCATAAAAAAGACACAACTATTTACAACGTCTTGATCATCGATAAAAAACAACAACCTAAGTAGGCGTTCCCGTAACGGTCAACTTCCCAATCATCCCAAAAGTGGTGATATCTTCCACTTTGTACAATACTTTACATTGTTGATTTTTGTTGTGTATCAACGAATAATCGATCCTTCGTATAGTTTCTTCGGTAGTTGCGAAACGATTATCTTCAAACTTTCTTTCTCTTTCTTTTTGTATTTTTTTTCATTTTTTCAATTTTTTTTGCTAACTATACTTCAAATCTCGGTGTAGTTTCACCATCTTCACGATCATAATAATTCCGGATAATTCCTTCGGTAATTCCTTCGTTCTTCGGTTTCACCATTAATTATGACGGCAGTAAAATCACATGAGTTTTGACTATAAATATACATTCCCATTTGCAATGTGCAAATTTCCAACCGACCAAAGATAGAAAATGACACAAGACTCGGGAAATACAAACTTTACACTTTAAGCAACTAGCAACTATAAATTAAACTTAATCTAACAGGGTAGGTTAAGGTGTAAGGGTGTAACGAAACAAATAGTTGGTGTAATTCCTAAAGGATTAGCTCTACGGGTTGTTCTAGTGGATCTTCACTCTAAAGATAAGAGTGGAAAGGGGTTTAAACAGGAGGTTAACTAACCGGTATAGTTAGTTAATAAGCAACATGTAAAAGCGATTTGGGTGTAATCCTAAAATTTACCAATTTAAACAAGTTACTCCATCTAAATTCATAGTACTCATCACTGTGGTCTCGAGTAATACACCAAGCCAAGTTCTAAAGTCTACAACATCACCGGCACACTCATACTTTGTAGAATTTGGGTAAACATTTAGAAACGGATAGGCTAAATCCTCATAATATCTAACAAGGGTTGTTGTGTGCGGGTTATGTAACATGTAATTTCACCAAAGTTTGCTTGAAAAAAAATTAAATTTGAGCATAATTTAAGCATTTTAGTGTGAAAAATAGGACAAGTAAACATTCTAATTCCATCCCCCCACTTGAATTATACAACGTCCTCGTTGTATATATAAAACATTAAATACGGGAATTTAAAAAGAATTAGAATGAGAAACTCCCTTCATATTTGCTCGGTAGATTCTCCAAGTTGCGTTTATGAGCAAGATTGTGTGCTGGAAAAGCATCTGAATCCTAGCACGAACAACACACACATAGAATTCTAGAAAATATGCATTCCACCAACTCCGTCGATATTTCTTTCACGAGGTCCTGTATAAAATATAAGAAAAACATGTGCATTCCTATCTTGGTACCTACGGTTAATTTAAACTAAACAAAATACGGGCCAGTCTGGTGGATATGGCATATCAGTTTAGTGAATACGCCGTATTCCAAATCTGACAATAATGTTTTTAAAAGTGCAATAAAATAAAGACTGATAACGTCCAAACAATCAATACAGCGTATGGTATGGAGCGGATACGCCATATTGATGTCTGAGAAGACAGACTCGATAAAATTAAATAACAATCTGGGTTGTCTCCCTGGAAGCACTTTTGTTTACAGTGAAGTCTTTAAGTTAGACTTGTCTTCAGCTTCTTTTTACTTAGCTCTAGTTACCATCCATCCTTCGTCTATTATCTGAAAGATTTCTTGGTAAGCCCGGTACGCCTCTTTTCTTGTGATAGTAAGATCGTCATATTCGTCTCTTTTACAGCAACATACTCTTCATCATTATTGAACGAATATTTGATCATCATATATCTCCTTATATTGCACACCAGTAGCTCATGAATTTCACATAATTCTTCTCTCTCATTATCTCCATGATTTATCTCATAAACATCATCGTAGTTTGTGTATATGTTCCATCGTCTCTTTTGTTCATAACATGACTTATCGTCATCTTCATTTATCACCCTTTCTGTGATAGCTTTGTTTTTTAAAGCCAAATCTTTAAGTTCACTATCTTCTAAAGCTTCGTACCACTCGTAATCATGATAATGGATTTGGTTTCCAATAATGTAAGTTCCAGGTAAATTTCCTCCATTACAGTATCCATCATCTCTCCAACTACAGGTTGGCCATTTCGAAAATCCAGTCTTATAATTGAAAGGCTTGCAAGTATGTTTAACTGGTGTGGGTTTGGTCCAAACTCCAGCGTTAGTCCATGGCTTCTCATCGACCCATGGTACGTCCTTGTTCCATTTATAGATCCAATCATTCCTGTAATCTTCATAGGTCTTGAATCCCTCAATGTCTTAGTAAGTAAGTCTGGATCGACTTGTAAAAGATAGTTAAATTCTTTGAATGCCTTGCACATAGGCGTTTCAAAATTAAATAAATTAGTGTTGATCCTAAAGACTTCAACAATTTCATCTTCATCATCAGAAGATTCATCATCAGTGAGCTCTACTTCATCATCTCCTCTAATCCAGTAAGTCCATAATGCTTTCATAGTATAATGATCCATTGTCTTGTAGTTGAAGAATTTTGATCCCAACTATTCAATAAATGCAACATCAGACGGATCATATCCCATATCATCATCAGCTTCATTTTCTAAATCATCATCCATTTTTGAGTCACATAGGATGTTAGCAACTTCAACTTCATATGTGAATAAATCATCATTCATTCCGCTTAATCGACTGACTTCATTGTTGAAAACTTCAAGTGGTGCATAACAAGTGAGCGAAACATCTTCGACCTTGACATCCTTAATTTTCTCGAACTCTCCTTTGATAACCTTTGTCATTCTTACTGAAAAATACCCAGAAAATTATCAGTAGAACCAGCGGGAGAATGGTAAAAAAAAAATTGGGCTTTAAGTTCGAGAATCGAAAAGAACTTTATCAGATGATCGATACACCGTATCTAATAGAAGTGGATACGCCGTATTAATCAGTTGAATGAATACGCTGTATTGGACAGAAAGTTGGATACGCCATATCCGATGGAAGTGGATACGCCGTATTCAGCTATCGACCAGAACAGTGTATCAAGAAAAACAATTAAATATGCAAACAATTAAACACACAAATATACAAGCAAATAATTAAAGACACTTTAAGCCAATCAATTCAAGGCACTTTAAGCCACGCAAGCTAATAAACAAAAGATAAAATAGCGGTCGAGCTGAATATAAGAAAACTGTATTAACCATTATTAATCCGATTAGAAAGTTGGTTTGTTTATTAAGTGCAATGATTTCTTCTCTCGAGGTGGCATATCATTCTTAAGACTTAGGCATTACATCATCCTAAGACCTAGACACATTAATTCTATCACAATTAAAGCATCCGCATAAAGCATCCTTATTTGCTGATTATAATCTATCTTAGGGATTAAAGCAATGGTGATCTTGTTAAACCCTAGCTCATAGAGACTTTACCCACTTACCGCTTAATGGCAATTTATACACTAGTAGTCCACTTGTCCAACTATCCAATGGAATCAGAACGTTACTTGTTGAATTATCTAGGTCACCTGCTAGTCAACACGATCAATAAACCATTGGCAATATCCAATTAACTAGTTAAGCCCGAAGCGTATCCTAAACACAGACTTAGAAGGACAATATTTGTGTAACTATGATTCTAGATGTATAAATTACTATATGGAGAGCTATCCCAGACTCTAGATCTACTTGGTTCGTGTCACTAGATCCAGTTGAATGATAGGTCGCATACAAAAGCGCGTAAACAAGTATAAATTGATAAACATAAACAAGCATTCAACGATAAATCAAGAAATCGAGATAAACAAATACCAAACATTCAGATCTTCATAATAATGGCTAATACCCGAAGGTATTAGCCTTCAAACGTCATAATAAATACAAGAGTAATTATTTAGCCAAGGTAAACTAACCGAGTTAACGAATGATACCAAAAACTGAACGATTACTAAAGTATATGGAATTACACGATGTCTTCTATGGAATTGATAACGTTGCTCGACCTCTTCTGCTCTTTTTCTCTTCTGAAAATTGACTTTTATGGTTTAGGTATCGAGAATATGATTTAGCACACTTAAAACTCATTTTTGAGTTTTCTATTTATAAGGTCTAGAAGTCGGTTCGATACGGCGTATCCAAGTATTGGATACGGCGTATTAGGGATTTCTTAGAGTAGGGACCACGCTTGATATCTTCTAGAATATTATATTGATTCCATATTTTGAATACGGCGTATTGAGTCTCTCTAGATACGGCGTATTGAGCTTTATTCCTCTGTGGTCTTTGGTGAGTGCAGGCACAGATACGTCGTATCTTCCTTGATGGATACGGCGTATTGGTCTTCAGAATAGTAATCTTCAAAATATCTTCATTTAAGCTCTAGAATGCGCGCCTTTTGCTATCTTTCACCAATTACTCCATAATTACTGCAATTCTCAAATATAAACGATTAAGTAACAATTCTTTGCAATAACTATACAAAATGGGTTAATAACATGGGATAAATGACGCTATAAAATAGACGTTATTTGATGTCATCAAATATCCCCCCACTTGAATCCTACTTGTCCTCAAGTAGCCTTTAGAAGTTTATAAAAATGTATCCCTAAGGATATTTTCCGTTAAAGCACTTATTCGATCAATTACAAGTACACAACCAAACACCTCACGAAATAGGAAGATGAAATCACTCAAATCACTCAACTAATCTATGTGGTAACATGTAACTAATTCGCTCAATTGCTCGGTCGTGATGAGTATTCTATCATAAGCTTGGCAAGGATACACATCTCCACCACTAAAGCTAAGGAGTAACAAGTTTATAGAGGTAAATATGGGTTTTTGTATGGAAAGGCGTACGGTTTGATCATTCTCCAATCTTTCACCAGAAGTACCACTCCAACAAGGCAGCTGAAGCACACATACATGGCCGTAACGACGGAATAGACATGTGTGTTCGATCACATCCTCATTCGAATTTAACCAACGGTTAGGATGAAGAATGATATAGGGTAGGAACCTTCTAACTTTCACCAAAAGTCGTAAACCAACGAGGCAGCTAAGACATGCATACATGGCCGTAACGACGGAATAGACATGCACCACACGGCTCGAAATATAAACAAGTCCTCATTCGCGAAAACCACGGCGTAATCCATTAGGTGAGAGGAAGTAAATGTTTTAAATAAAAATCAAGAAATAAATAATTAAGACTAGATACAAGTTGTTAGACACTTTTTCAAAAACCGACTTTTTCCCGACCCATACTACCAGAATTAAGAACACAACTTATTAAAGACACAACTATTTAGAACGTCTTGATCATCGATCAAAAACAACAACCTAAGTTGGCGTTCCCGTAACGGTCAACTTCCCAATCATCTCAAAACTTTACATACTCTACAAGGCAAGTGGCAATATCTTCCAATTTATACAATACTCTACATCGTTGATTTTTTAGACGTATCAACGAATAATCAATCATTTGTGTAATTCCTTTAGTAATGCTCTTTGCGAAACGATTATCTTCAAACTTTCTTTCTCTCTCTTTTTGTATTTTTCTTATTTTTTTGATTTTTTAACTAACTAAACTTCAAATCTCGATGTAGTTTCACCATCTTCACGATCATAATAATTCTGGATAATTTCTTCGATAGTTCTTCGTTCTTCGGACTCACCATTAATTGTGATGGTAGTAAAATCACATGAGTTTTGACTACTAATATACATTCCTATTTGCAATGTGCAAATTTCCAACCGCACCAAAGATAGAAAATGACACAAGACTCGAGAAATACAAACTTTTACACTTTAAGCAACTAGCAACTGTAAATTAAACTTAATCAGGGTAGGTTAAGGTGTAAGGGTGTAACGAAACAAATAGTTGGTGTAATATTCCTAAAGGATTGGCTCTACGGGTTGTTCTAGTGGATCATCACTCTAAAGATGAGAGTGGAAAAGGGTTTAAACGGGAGGTTAACTAACCGGTGTAGTTAGTTAATAAGCAACATGTAAAGGCGATTTGGGTGTAATCCTAAAATTTACCAATTTAAACAAGTTACTCCATCTAAATCCATAGTACTCATCACTGTGGTCTCGAATAGATATACCAAGCCAACTTCTAAAGTCTACAACATCATCGGCACACTCATATTTTGTGGAATTTGGGTAAACATTTAGAAACGGAAAGGTTAAATCCTCACAATATCTAACAAGGGTTATTGTGTGCGGGTTATGTAACATGTAATTTCACAAAAGTATGCTTGAAAAAAATTTAAATTTTAGCATAATTTAAGCATTTTAGTGTGAAAAATAGGACAAGTGAACATTCTAATTCCATCATCCCACTTGAATTATGCAACGTCCTCGTTGTATATATAAAACATTAAATACGGGGATTTAAAAAAATAGAATGAGAAACTCCCTTGATATTTGCTCGGTAGATTCTCCAAGTTGCGTTTATGAGCAAGATTGTGTGCGAGAAAAGGCGTCTGAATCCTAGCACGAACAACACACACATAGAATTCCAGAAAATATGCATTCCACCAACTTCGTCGATATTTCTTTCTCGAGGTCCTGTATAGAATATATGAAAAACATGTGCATTCCTATCTTGGTACCTACGGTTAATTTAAACTAAACTAAACAAATCCCCCCAAAAAAAACTATTCATCTCATTGTACGCTAATGTGCCCGCGTGTGAGCCATTCTTCCGTCTTCTCATCTCGGATGTAATCAGGTCCTAAGTTCAAAACTCCTTTGTAGAACCCCTTTAACTTTTGGTAGGCATACGAGATTCCATTCATCTCATCTTCCTCACTTACCTTCAGTAATGGTGGGATTTTGTTGCATTGCTTATTAGTGTGGCGTTTAAACCTCGGATGTGATCGCACCATTTGGTAAGTTACTTCATTATTACCATCGTAAATGGTAATCATTCCTTCAAACCGTCTTGCTTTAATTCCAACTTCTCTTAAGAACAGTTCGCCAACAATAACATCACCCATTCCTTCATCACGATAAGCATCCATATCTTCTAAAACTGCAAAATCTATTATAACAGAGAAAGTTCCAACAAAGATAGGTACATTAATTAAGGTTCCTACTACATTGTTTCCCTTGTACTCTAATTTATCTTTCATTATAGAATTATAAAATTTTCTGGACATCACAGTGACGTATAATAATGGGAAAAAGTTAGCGTGCATAAATTCAAATCCTACCATGCATGAAAACTTTAAGTTGTGGGACAATTACATGGTCTTCTTTTTATGGTTGCATAACCTAGGGCAATCATCAATTCTCAGTATCAAGATCCTCATCTCCTAGTTCTTAATTCTCAATTACCTCACCTTCTCAATGGTGGGAATTAAACTTTACCTTGATTTTTTCTTCGCTCACATAGTTCTTTAGATTATATAGTTGATGTATCTCATTCAAGGGTCTAATGATTTATTATCACCAAAGTCTCTCCAGTAGCCTAATTCTAAATCTAACTCTATTCTTTCCTAATTAGATGTAGACCTCTAACTTAATACTATAGTGGGTTTAACACTTTTGAAAATAATTCTTTCTTCCCCAACTCTTAAATCTTTCTCTTTTTATACATCAATTTTAGCACGGGCGGTAGACAAAAATGGTATTCCGAGGATCAAGGGCACTTTGATATTCTCGGGCATATCTAGAATTATAATGTCTACGGGGAAAGTAAATTTACCAATTCCAACTAGTACGTTTTCAGCAATTCCTTTTGGATATTTCATTGTCCTGTCTGCTAATTCCACTCTTCACTTAGTGTGAGCTAATTCGCCTAATCCTAAGTTAAGGTAGGGTCGTGAGAGGCATAACATAACGCTACTCCTAAGTCAACCAGGGGCTTTATTCAAAGCAAATTATTAATACGCTAGGTAAAGTGAAACTCCCTAGGTCTTTTCCTTTTTTTGTCTAGGTATGGAAATTTTTGGATATGTGAAGATTCAGAGTAAGCTTCCGAGAATTATGGTCCATATGATCCCTTCTTTCTTTCACAGTAGTAACTATTCAAATGACTTGGAAATGGAATCGTCGTTTGTCTTATCTTATTTGCCCAATTTGAATTGCTCATTTGCCCAAATCCAATGTATCTCCATTGTGTCTTGTCCTAAATCCTCTTTCCTGCAGTACCTTGCTTATTTGCCTAATTTAAATCTCCAATGTTTTAATTGATGCTCCTTGGTTCCTTATGGCAGCATCCGTTGAAGCTCAGATCTCTTTGATCAAGTTGGAGTTTTCCTCGTGTCTTTTTGCTGATTCTCCCATAAATTTGCTCAAGGTATCTTGCATTGATTGCCTTCGTTCTTGGTACGAAGGATTTGCATTGTTCCTTTGATAGAATCCTGGAGCTGTTGCTCTATATCCCCACCTTGAAAAGGTCCACCAAATTGCGTGTAGTAAGATTCTTCTAGGGTTTTCCCTTCTTCTTTTAGTGGGCAATCTTTGGTGTAATGGGGTCCTTTGCATTGTTCACATCCTACCTGAGCGGCATAAACTTTTTCGTTCACCTTCTTGATCTCTCTTCCTATATTGTTCAGTTGCGTTTGTATTGCTGCTAATCCATCAGAAGTTTCAGTACTTCTAGTTCTAGATGTTCCATTGTGCCATTTTTGAGAGTATGCAGCCATTTCTTGGATGGCTATTTTTGCGTCAGCAATAGTCTTAGATGGTATGACACCTCTTGAATCTAGAATATGTCGAGTAGGAATATCCAACCCATTGTAGAAAAAAATTACCTCCTGTATCTCAGTCAAGTAGTGTTAAGGACACTTCATCAAGAGCTCTTTAAATCTCCCCCATGCTTGATAAAGGATTTCATCTGGTTCTTGCTGAAAGTTGTTAATTTTCTCCATTTTCTTCGCAGTTCGACCAGGTGGGCAATATTTGTTTAAAAACTTAGTTTTAAGATTTTCCTAAGTTTTGATTGAACCAGTTGATTCGTTTCTCAGCCAACGACTTGCAGCTCCAATTAAGGATATAGGTAAGACTCGGAGCATTAGTTGATCTACAATAATGTTAGGAATATGGAATAAGTCAACGATTTCGAGAACTTTCTCAATTTGTTCGTTCGCATCTTCACGATCCGAACCGCTAAACATGTTTTCTCGAAGCTCCTTAAGAAATTAGCCTTTCAATTCAAATTGATCTTTGTTATCAATTTTAGGCCTTGCAACTCCCAATCCATAGTTAGTTTGGGTCTTGCACATGTATTGGTCCTGATGACATCAAAAAACGTCTATTTTATAGCATCATTTATCCCATGTTATTAACCCATTTTGTATAATTATTGCAAAGAATTGTTATTAATCATTTGTACTTGAGAATTGCAGTAATTATGGAGTACTTGGTGAAGTTATCCTAAAAGGCACGCATTTTGGACCATAAACAAATAGTTCTAGAAAGTCTACTGATCTGACAGCAAATACGTCGTATTATTCTAGACCTACACGACGTATCCAAGACTTTCAAAAAATTAAAAGACCATTGCCTGACTTTGAAGAATATGCCGTATCCACATCAACGATACGTCGTATATAATACTTTGGTCAACGATGAAGAAGGAACTAGTTTTACCTCAATACGCCGTATCCATCAAGAAGATACGGCGTATCCGTGCCTACACTTCACTAAAGACCACAAAGGAACAAGTCCAATACGCCGTATCAAGGTACATCAATACGCCGTATACAAGGATATTATACATGAAGATTCTAGAAGATATCAAACGTGGTCCTTACTCCAATAAATCCCCAATACGCTGTATCCCACATTGCTCGATACGGCGTATTGACGCGATTCAAGACTCTATAAATAGACGACCCTAAACTCAGTTTTAGGTATGGAAGCGAATCCTTAAACCACCAAATCGACCAAGAGATGATCAGAAGAGCCTAGAAGGTCAAAAAAGAGCCTCAAGATCATAAGAAAACTCTTGTAATCTTCGCACAACCGAATATTCGATGAGGTTTCTTTACTTTAATCGTTCATATATCAAACTATGTGTATTTTTACGATGACTATCGGCTGATACGTTTAGGTATCGGCCATGTTTATGAAGATCTAATGTTTGGTTTGTTTATCTTGATTGCTTAATTTATCGTTGATTGTTTTTTATGTTTATAAATTTATATTCGTTTACGTGCTTAAGTATGCGACCTATCATTCAACTGGGTCTAGTCTTGCATATTTAATGCGCTGCAACTTTGATGTTGTTGGGCGTAGGCTAAGAGTCCGAGATAGCTCTCCATATTGCAAATTATATATCTAGAATAATAGGATCACAAATATTGACCTATCATTGCCTTTAGTTTAGTGAGCTTAGTTGAGCCATAAGGTGACCTTGGTATCAACGAGTACGTTCTTTTTCACCATTGGGTAAGGACTCGAACATGTAGACTACTAGTAATATATAATGAGCCGTTAAGCAAAAGTGGGTAAAAGTCTCTATGAGCAGTGTTTTTAGTCAATAGGCACCATTATTAATTCTCTTAAGTAGATTATAAATCAACAAATGCTTGCTTATGCGGAGATTTAATTGTGACAGGATTAGCGTGTCTAGGTCTTAGGATGAAGTACCGCCTAAGTCTAGGAATGATATGCCCTTCGAGATAAGACAATCATTGCACTAAATAAACAAACCAGCATTTTATCGGATTATTCTTGGTTGATATGTTTTCCTTACATTCGTTTTTGACCATTCCTCTATCGTTTGTTTATCATCTTATGTATGTTTATTGCTTTACTTGTCATCAAAACCTTAGGTTACATACACAAACCGTGCCAGTCTCTCAAACTGAAACCCCCCCTCCCATTTGCATTAGTTTTAGGTTTAACTTAGATAACTAAAATACTGATAGAATTAGGAATTAACGCTCTCGCTCTCAGTGATCGACACCCTACTTACCAACGAAACTACAATTGACCGGGTACACTGCCCGTTAAAGTGTTGTTTTTAGGTATAGTCGGCATAAAATAAATAGTAAAACTTGATACATAAATAACACCTACACAACGACACATCAAGTTTTTGGCGCCGCTGCCGGGGAGTAAAGTTGTTTAATTCTTGTTTTTATTAGTATTTTTAGTTTAGTGTAGTTTAGATTAATTTGCATATTTGTGTGTTTGTTTTGTGTGTTTAATTATTCTGCATTGTATCATTGTGTGTTTGCGTGTTTGTGTGCATTATTACAGTTCGCTGTAACTTTCTGAGTCGAATACTCAATACGGCTTATTCAAATTTTTGGATACGGCGTATAAATGTTTTTTCAAACCAATACAGGGTATTTGACTCTATCATTAATACGACGTATTCAGTTCACTGAATACGCATATTAAGCTATTTGACAGTTTTCTTTCCCAGCGAATTTATTACAGGTAATTTGACAGTCTCCCAACTTACTGAAGAATACATCAGGCTTGAAGAAGAAAAAGCTTGTCGGCATGGCAAGGTGTATAACTGGGAAACTGCTAAGTATGGTAAGATCTGGTATGATGAAGACGTTCACGACCTTAGATCCGTTGAAACCGAATTCCCAGCTATAGTCTTCAATGACGAGTTATCATCTGAAAAAATACTCTCTTGTAAACCCACGATAAGTTCTCTTAACGACAATAAAATTGACTTTAGAATATCGTTTGATGAATCCGACGATGAAGATTATACGGTAATTTATGACAAAATTCATTTTCTTATAAAATATTTTCTGTCGATAATTTGAAAATGGATTCGGAGAACAATAATGATAAAGTCAATATGCCTTCATTTCCATCACCCGAACCTACGGTCAGTTATTTTAATGATTTAGACTACTTTAAAGATATTGAGAAAGAATTTCCAGCAATTGTTTACAATGATGCTCTAACATCTAAATTAGATTTCTTAACTGAACCTACTGTAAGTCCTCAACATGATGAATTTGATTTGAAAGATGAAACATCATTGTCCGAATGTGATGAATAGGAACAAAACATTTTATACTTTAATGATCTATTTTATTTTAACATAATTTATCCCGATGATTCAAAATCAGATAAGGACAATGATGATCATGAAATCGATATTAAACAGTCTTCGGGGGGTAACGTAATAAATATTAATGATGGTGCCTATGCACAAAGGTCAACTAAGCTTTTGGAAACAAGTCATGATGCATCTAATAAATTTTTCAAAACTAAAACTTTTATCAAGGAACTAAATTTTAATATCATGACTTGGAATCATCTTAACAAAGGGATGTCATTCATCTTCCTAATCAAGAATTTGTATGTGCCGTTTGGCATCCCGTTCGACCACGATTGTTTTATAAGGATGGGATTAAATTGGGGGAAGTCTAACTTAAAGACTTTTCTGTAACCAAAAGTGCTTGCCGGGAGACAACATGGAATGTATTTTCAATTTTTTATCGAGTCTGTCTTCCCAGACTGTCTATACGGCCTATCCAAACCCCATGGATACGGCGTATTGACCTTCTGGATGTTATCCAGTCTTTATTTTCAACACAGTCTGTAACACCCCTCTCTGATGAAAGGTATCACTTCCTAACCATGGCGTCATATCAAAGCATAAAAGGTATAAAACATAACTGATAACGTAACAAGGTGGAAAGCCGGAAACAAACATCGGCTCCCATTATGAAGTTTAACATGCATA